>APFE030512321.1:0-11950 GCA_000404065.3 Pinus taeda
ATAAATATGTATTATAACATTGAAAGGAACATAATGAAAAATCAAGCTGGTAATCCTGGTTTTGGGATCTAGGGGAAAATCTTTGTGTATATGTGTTTTATGTGTTATGCTCTCGCATTTTTTATTTTCTGTGTTTTAGAATTCGTATGCAGGTAATTTATGTATGGGGTTAAAACCTACAATTAATTAAATCTATCCCCACTAATCAAATCACCCCTGACGTCATTAAGCCTCCCTAATCCACATTTAATTAACCCTTCTTCTCATTAAAATCCCATCGGGCCCCTCCATTAACTCTTCGTTCAAATCATTGCTCTGATCACAGTGAGATGTGACCCCCTCAGATCCAACCATCGACGGTCATATTGGGCGTCTTCTGAAGGCCGACCTTTACCCACCCGATATAAGTGGTTTCACTATTCACCCCACCGCCACGTGGCATTAGATGAATGGCATCAGGCAGCCTCCCCGCAAAACCACTTGTCCCAAAAAGTAGTGCGATGAATTTCGCTTACTGCCTCCACTTACCACCTCTTCTACACACCAAAATGTCACATCCTCTGATTGGCGCCAACTATCTTTTCCTAATATACCTGCCAATATCATTGACTTTACACGTAAAACCAAAAAACTTATCTTTTTTTCATTTTTTATCATGAAAAGAACATTATGACCCCCATGCAAAGCACATAGTACGTTCAACTATCAACCTACTGCCAACCATCATCTTTCTACAATCATTGAGCTCCAAACCACGTTGCTGACCCATGCACTTCCTCCAAACAGTGCACAACACCATTACTTTGTTTAGACAGCTAAAACCAGGTATTTATCACATTTCCAATAAGAAACCCTACTTTCTTGTTGAACCTGAACTAAATTGCTTTAAAAACTAAGTAATTTAGTAAATTAAGCTACCTCGTAGTCCTGAAATACTCCGTAATAGACCAATTTTTCCCAATTTCCCTGAAACCCTCTGCCCCCATCCTTGAATCCACAAGAAGCAAAGATGGATGCCCAAATTGCACTAAATATCATGCCAATTATGACTCCTCATAGGGATTTAGACCACCTCCTGCTTGCAGACAAATATTTCCATATTAAAGACACCTCTGTCTCCAAATCCCCTTTGAAACTTTTCTACAAATACAGAGACCAATACTTGAACCAGTAAGAGTCCCTGACCAGTCTGTTCTGTTTACTGTCACTGCTGAATCCATTAACCAAATGCTACAATTACAACCAAGCCAAAATCTGACTCTCCTCTCCATTGGAGATATGTTCAATAGATACCCTATCCTTTCTTTAATCAGACTTGCTAGGTTGTACCAGACTTTTATCAGAGAAGAGCAGTATACCCCAAAGGAATCCCCTCCTTATGTATGGACTATTTTCTCCAACCTTGGTCGAGACATCATAGACATGATATCTGGTGTACTAGGCTACACCACAAGTGAATTTGTCGATGAAATCATAATATCCTTCATGTCCATCTACTCTCCTGGCCAACCACCAACCATTATGTTTGACTATGCCAAGTTTATTGCTGACAAAATGCATGATCAATTCCTGAGATTAGAAAACAAAAGAGTGTTTAATTATTCCTCAGTTTTGTATCATTTATTATTGTATTACCAAGCTGATATATTTCCAATTGCCCTCCAAAAGCTGGATACAGAGGCCACCCTAGATCAGTAATCTTCTAGACTTCTTTGATTCATCAATTTGATTCTCAATACTCCTATACAGATTTTATAGACCTCTTTTTTTACCCTGTGACAACCATACTATTAGGAAGCCCTGCACCCAAAATCACTGCAAACATCAGGAGGGTCCTATAGTTGTCAAAGAAGTACAAAGTGGGGGATTGATAATTGTGCGAAAACCACACTAAAATACGAATCTATGGATGTGAATTGCCACCTTACAAATTTCCTAGATACCTCCCCATGAGATTGTTTGCTCTAGAGTACTACAGGAAAATGATCAATTCAGATGAGGTGCACTTTGTAAAATCCAAGAAGAAAGCCCAACTTAGGATAAAGGATCAGTTGTGCCCATTTATTTGTAATAATAGGGAAGCAGGAAAGGAGGCAGAACAAATCCTCCAAAGGTTGAAACTAAAACAGAGTTTCATGTGGACCTATGACCCCTTAAGCTTCATTTGTAATAGGAGCCAAAAGAATAAATTATATCCTTACATCCATCATAGAATACCTTAAATTGAACAATATGCCAATCAATATGAATGGGTGGAAGGGACTTTGATAGATTGAGATAGCACAGAGGTTGTTGTTCACAACGTATTAATAGATTTAGACAGAAGACTTGATGAAAATTCCTTTGTACAGGTACTAGGAGAGTCTCAATCTTAGAAACAATCACAGGGACACAATGGGAAGATAGTAGAGGCAGAACCATTAGGGCGCCTAGAGTCTTCACATCAAGCAAGGCCATCAAAGCAACCAGAACTTTCAGAATAGCTAGAAGAATCTGAACAACCTGAATTTCAGAGGAACTTGCTCAACCTGAACAAATCATGAGTAATCCTCCTATTCTATAGACTCCTCTAAATGAGGAGGGGAACCTCAAAAGGGACAGAGATGAGGCCACTCCTTCAAGCAGGTCTGTTGCCCAAACCTATGCTAAGAGGTAGAGGTAAAATCCATTTGCAGAGAAAGAATATACTAAGGAGACAACAAGAACTTTAGGGGAAGAGAGGACAAAAAGCAGGCATAGCACTCCTTCATGAGGGACACAAGAACCTTCCACCTCACATGCTTAAATGTTGGAAAGGCAACAGAGTGTGGAAGTATCCTCCTTTAGGGATCCCGCTGCATAGAGCCTAGATATCAAGGAAAAATACAAGGAAATCAAAGCAAGAAATGAAAGGTTAAAAGTGAAAAGCTATGCACATTATGTGAAGATGGCTCCAACCAACCAAACTAGGCTAATGTCAGCCTTTGATATAAAAGAAAGTAAGAAGCAAGTGATTTTTCTCAAGCCAACCTTACAACAACCTAAATCAATGGCGGATTACCTAAAAACAGATTTTGAAGTATTGGCAAAGGATATCCATCCTATTGACCAAATAGAGTTACATAAGAAAACTAGTGAAATGGTCTATTCCACCTTGACCAGCAAGGCAATAGCAATCCACCAACTTCAGAATTCACTTAATAACATCTCAGCGCAAATGTAGTTGGAAAAGGCCTCTTCACAGGCCAAAGACACCAGAATGAAGTCCTTGGAGGACTTGGTCATAGAGCTGGGACATGATCCCAAGGATGTGAAAGCAGCAAGGAAGCTTATAAAAAAAAATCGATGACATAGCTGCACTGAAGAACTAGCTGAATATTCCTCCTCTTCATCATCCTCAAACAGCTGAAGTGTTGGAAACATGGAAGGAGGAAGAGCTTATGGACCTAGTCCTTAAGTTGAATGACCAATTGAAGGAATCTAAAAAATAATTAGATAATTTGATACAATCAAATAAGAGTGAATTGGCCACCACTCCTGAGACTATAATACCTATAGTTTCCACAACAGTGCCCTCCACCTTGGCTGCTGCATTAGCACCAAAAATTCCACTAGCAATTGCTTTGCCAGTAACAGGTACTTTAGTAGGTATAGGTACATCGACAAGCACAAAGACACCAAAAGAGAAAAATGCAGAATTGATCAAAGCCATGGAAGAAATGAGTATCCAGGCCACTAAGCTCAAGAAACTGAGAGAGCAAGTGACAAATTTAGAGACCAATTGTAAACTTGCACAAATACAACAGAAAGAATAAACTCAGAGGAACCTAAGAATGGTAGAAAGGATAAAATCCCTTGAGAAGGATCTAACACTGCAAGAGCCATTGCGAGACATCAAAGAAATTCTTTGGGCCAACATCATTGATTCCATCAATGATTTTTGGCCTTCTATTCAGATTATTTTTTAGCAAACAAAATTAGTCAAAATGGCTACAGAGGCAATCCACAAGACAGTGGAAGAATTGGGAAATAAACCTGAAGAAGCCAATCATTTGATCACCTTTTTGAACAGCAAAAATAGATATCAGCTTGATGAATTGGAAATACAGAACAGAACAAAAACAATCATAGAAATAAAAATGGTTCTCACTAAAAGGAACTTAATGCTAAATCTAGAGAAAATATGTCAAAGCATCCAAGCAAACATTAACAACTTCATACTAAAATATGGCATCTTAAGAGAAAAAGGACTTCCCAGTCCTATGGTGATACACGACAAACTGATGACCCAAGAAGATTACATTGAAAAGTTAAACAAGCTGGCCAAAAGCCAAGCTAGTACTTCAAGGGTGAAATTTTTGCCCACTGGAAAGGTGCTTTATGATGGCCTTGAGAATCTATTCTACATAGAACATGAAATTAAGCACTTGTTAACAAGCAAACCAAATTTCGCAAAGTACATAGAAGCTGATGAAGTTTATAGAAAAATGATAAGGATGAAATTACCTCACGGTGAATGGTGGACAAACTTGACTGATTTACTATAAGTTTCTATAGTAAATCTACATGGTAAAACATGGCTGTCAGGTAAAACAGGTAAAACGGGATCAAAGCAAATAGGTAAAGAGTATCAGTAGGTGAAAGATAAAAAGTGATTTCAGCACATAACTACAAAGCAATTGCAAGAGCCTAATCCGAGTTACAACAACCAGCATAGTCACAATAAAAGGGACAGCAAGAAAATAGTTCTCCATCTGTCTCTATCTTCATGTTGAAGATATTTTCTGTTTCCTACAATAATTCTCATATGGTTATGAGATATTTTGTATCCATTTTTGTATAAATACTTCAAAAATTGAAGTAATTAAGGTGGATGAAAATACATTTCTGTAGACATTTTATTTTTGAGCCAAGGAGCTATTGTACTCAAGACTAGACTGGTTTTGCTAGAAATGAAATAAACCTGAGGACATTTCATTGGATTCTTGTGCACAGTTGGAACAAAAAAGTATCATCTTCTTGTGTTTAAATATTTTTTTCTCTTTATGTTATGAAATATTCATATGTGTTTCTTATTAAATCTGTAAAAGCAAACAATGAATGATATCATCAGAATTAGCTTAAGTGCTCTCCATGTTAACTGTTTGCTTTCTTTATGTTTTCTACTAAACTGCCTAGGTCTGGGAATTCTTAATTGCTCCCTTACGTCCATTGTTTACCCCCCCTTTGGTCCATAGTAAAGGATTCTTCATTACCCTTTACTACTGATCATCCTTCCTTTCTTCATCTTAATCCTGGTTAATGATTCTTCATTGCCCTTGGCCCTAGTTAGGACTACTTCATCTATTTAAACCAACAGATTTGTTTTTGTTGTGCTAACCTACCCTACAGATTATTACCTTAGTGATAGATCAAATCCAATTAAGCCTTTGATGATTGACTCCATAGCCAATGGCCTAAATATTTGCGCTACCCATCTGTATTCTTAATTCCACCACCCAATCAAAATAAAACAATCATGAAATCTAAGAACTAGCCTGAAATTTTATTCAAACAAAGTTAAATCGTAAAGAGAGAGCCCTCTCTGGACTTAGGTTGGCTAGAACCTAAGTCTACAAGATTAGGTTTGTGGTTACCTCGGACTATTCCTTCTTTGATAAATTCTAAGGAAAAAATCTGAGTGATAATAGGAATGATGAAAGATGCTATTTCTTTGTAGCTCATTGTTCCTATGTTGCACTTTGTATGACATCTTTCCTATGCTGCTATAAAGACAATAGGGTATGTTGAGTAGTTTTACCCTAGTGAAATGCATAAGAAATCTTATGTGATAGCCATAAAGTCTAGAGAATCTCCCTTCACAAGTGAAATACTTCAATATGATCTTCATCAAGGGTGTAAACTTGTCAAGGAGCTAACCAAAAGGAAATATCCTCTTGATGTTATCTTTGTATGGAGCTTTAAGGTATGGTTGATATAGTTGAGCATCTAATTCTTGAGTCTTGAACCACTTTTCACCAATTTTGGGTATCCCAGTAGTTTCTACTATGATATCAGTTGAGATAAAGAATGTGACACCTAAAATTGTGACTTTATCCTTTTTTATGTTTGTGACAAACAACTTGGTCAATTCAGCATGGTATTGAACCTTTTGCACCAACTCACAAAACTCAAGACACACTACATGTTGAAAATAATGTTTGGTAATTTGTGAAGATATCAGCTCCTGTGTATTTTATGGTTCATATCTTGACACTTTCCCACGCTTGTTGTAAGCTTTCTTCTCCTCCTCCATAGTAGATTGTGATAGAAAACCCTAGGGGAAGAATAGGGGAAGGGAAAAATGGAATGTGATTATGGGGTTAGGGAGTAGGAATAGGTGTGGTAAAATTTTAGGAGGTGGGGAGAGATGTTAGGGACCTTAGGGAAGTGGAGGGAGGTTGAAAGAATGAGGGAATAGGGCTAGGGAATTTTTACACAGGCCTATACTGAGAAAATTGCTAAAAGCGCAATGAGTAGGGTTAGGTTTCGGGAATAGGTCTTAGGGAATGAAAATGATAGGGTTTAGGGTTTTAGGGATGTATTTAGGTGTGTAGGAGGTTAGGGTATGATAGGAGAGGGATTCCTAGGGTTTACAAATTGAAAAATACAATCCTCAAGAAAATCGTAGCGTAGGAGCCAATGATAATTTTCCACACCATAAGATTTGATAAACTGAGTGAAAGATATTGTGAGAGGCTTAAATTTACTTGTTTGACCCTTGCGAGAGCTTGTGTTGAGCTTGGAGACCTTCTGCAACCATTTAGAAGCCTTTTACCACAAAACGTGGCACCACTGCAAAAATCACGTCTAAAGGAAAAGCGTAGAGTGCAGTTGGAAAAGTGTAGTGAAAGAAGAAAAGCGCAACGACTGGAGGAAAATATCATTGACTGGGGGTAAAACTAATTATGGCTCTAAACTTGTGGGGAAATGATGGATAATGGATGAGAGCTCCCTTGATAATGCGATGAATGAGAGGAATGAGAGAAAAATGGTTTTTTGTAGCTTAAGAAGTGACTTGATTTGATTATAGTGGGATGGCCCACCATATCCTTTTCTCACTTTTACTTTGGAAATCATGTACTTGTGAACCTTTTGAATACAGCTTGAGATTATTTAAACTTATTACAATATATTCTTTTGAAATGAAACCTTTTTGAACCATTTGTATCACTTTTCCTTTACATGCCAATCTATGAATGGAATGAGAAATTGAATGACTGAAACCCTAGTGACCTAATGGATGATAGTGACCTAGATGAAGACCGTGATAATGAGACTGAGATGACCATAAAACATTTCAGATATGGCACATCCAAATTCATAATGGTAGTGACGAAAACATGGCAATTTGTAAAGGAATAATTGACAGCCTAGACACACTAACCAGTGACCAAAGTTTTTGAATGGAAGACCTAGTGAAATGACAAAAAATTGACCTTAAACCATAATGGACATTCTAAAAGAGAACATTTGATGACTAGTGGCAGGAAAAATTGATTGACACTAATAGATTATGTAATTCCTTTATGCCAATCTTTGACTACATACACCACCTGTACACTTCAAAATAGTCTAAAATTGATAGTACATTTCCCTTGACTCTCCATCTCAACAGGGTAGCTAAAATTTTGTACATGCATGAATAATTTTTCACATATTAATGGGTTAATTGGTTGATCACTGAAGATGACTAAAGTAACACCCCACCACTAGACCTCCCACTAGTTCTTCTAGTATTTAGAACTAGTTTAAATCACAATAACTCAATTTAATTTAATTAAATTTCTACCACTAAAATTAATTCAACTTAGGCTTCTAAAATTTATGAATCACAACACATGACTGAATTTCATGCCCGTAACTCTAATTAACTAAGCTATCTGAGTGATAACAACCATGTCACCTCATTTAACTCATCCAAGCTCCCTGTTGATGCAGAATTTCAAGTTTTCTGAATTTAACTAAGGAAAAATCAAATTAAGAATTTATTGCTTCATTTTTCAACACTCCCTCTCAGCAAGAAAGGGATTCACAACTACCCTAATCCAATACTTTTTTAATGTACTTCATGCAACACACATCACTATTATTTTTTCTAATGCAACATCTACAACTGAGAATCATCCAAAAAATAAAAAATAAAAATAATCATTAAATCAATATTCAATTGTCTACTTGGAAAATTGTGCTACTACTAGCTCTACTACTGAGCCTCCTGCTTTATTTTCAAAACTCTTCTATAATCCTTAGTATCTGACAAGCATTTCTCCTCTTGCTACTGAATATTGTGGGGCCCTATAGCAAGGGTAATGATCCATGAGAAAAAAACACTTCAATTGACCCTGCCCAATTTTGTGAAACTCTTGGACTAGGGCTTCACGTCGCCCCACCTCACACCTGGAGGTATGGTTGAATTTTCTCCCACTACCCACTTAGATCAAATACCCTTACTGGAGGTCTCTACTTCAGTGGATGTTTCCACTCTGCCTCCTCTATGCTTCTCCATTTGTAATTGTTCTAGAACTTCCTGAGGTTGCTTCTGAGGCTCTATTTTGAGAGGTAAATCATGTTCCCTCTCAACCACCATGTATCTAACCCTTTCCTTGATACTTAAGGCTTTTCATGCATCTTCAACCTCAATTTCATGCAGGTTCTTGATTTGAGAACCGATCTTATTCACTTGTCCCATAGTTATGTGCCTCGGAAAGGCTTTACGTTTACTGAAGATCACATTGTAACCATAATTTTCCAACACTTATATGGAGATGAGATTCTTCTTCAAACCTGGCACAAACATAACATCTTTGTGTCAAAGAGGGAATCCTGACTCCCTCTTAAAGGTTATGGTACCGATCCCGATAGCACTGTGCCTTCTGTCGCCTCCAAATTCAATGCTCTTGTTGAGGTATTTATCCTCCAATTCATTGAAGAATTATCTATTCCCCATCATGTGGAATGAGGCACCCAAATCAAGATACCTCACACTCTCCATCAACGTTATTTCCATGCATGCAATGAGAGTTAAATCCAACTCAAATTGTGAATCCAAATCTTCACCTGCCACTCCTCTTGAGGGATTTTTACCCACCTTCTTGTGTAGACACTTTGTGGCATAATGTACGATTTTATGACAGTGAAAGAAATTGATTTTGGAAAAGTATTTCTTAATCTCCTTTGGATTGGGATTTCTTCTGCTTCCCCTTCTTTTCCTTTCTAGCGAAGGCACAACTTTCCTCATCATCACACTTGGATGAGGTTTTGTCTCTGGTGTTCCTCCTTATTTATTCTTACACCAAATCAGACCATAGGTGTTCCCAATTTCATAGCTTCGCCCTCCCATTTATCGGATCCTAGTAGTTGTGCTAGCTCTTCGGAAGGCCTAGAGGTTATAGTCTTACGATATCATCCTCTGCTACAATAACACTAGCTCTCCCAGTCATGACATTGTGTGAACCTTTTGAGGTACTGTGGGATTCTATCGCCCTTCTGCATATTAATATTTTGAAACTTTTCCTTTAGTGCCAGATTCCTATGGTCACTATTGTTATGGAATAGATATGTCAATGCCTTCCACATTTATTATGGAGTCTCTTTCACATGGATATTCAAGAAAATATGATCTCGAACTCCCTCCAATATGATCCTCCTTTCCTTGGCTACACACTTCTTCCAATTTGCTAGATTTTGAACATCAGCTGTTGTCGGTTCTTGGATATCATTATCAATGAATTCCTTCAACCATTATCTTCTAGTACTTCCTCCATGTGTTGCTTCCAAGAAACAGAATTTGAGATTCCATCAAGGGCATACTTGAGTCTTATTCCATAGAGATGCATCATGCTACCACTGAAGAATTGATCCTGCAAATTCAATCCGCCTGCAGTAACAACTTTGAATTTGCTTCTCTATTGTGAATTTATCTCTAATACCATGTAGAAATTCCTATGAAGATTTAAAAATTCTCATGAAATTTACTAAATCATAAGACTCAAATCTATTCTACTCACTTGCGAAAATAAATTCATGATCGAGAACACATATCATAAACATGCACAAAGATTCAAAACACATTCACAAATATTTATCTAGTGGAAAGAAACTACTCAAAACACCTTCCTATATATATTGCATTAATTAGAGAATAGAGAAGAAATACAATGCTTGCTCAAGCCTGAGAAACCTCTGCAAGTGTAGAGTCTATCCCTCTACTTCACTAATTGAATTTGACCAATACTTAACCAATTTCTTAGTTTTCCAAACTCCTATTTCCTTGCATCATCCCTTGAGGAATTAGGCCTCTATTACTTAGGAAACTCCTCAATCTAGATTATGCAATTCCTTTAGGTCAATATCTGACTAAATGCACCACCTGTACACTTCAAAATAGTCTATGACTAATAGTACACTGCCCTTGACTCTCCATCTCAACTGGGTAACTCAAATTATTTGGATGCATCAATTATTTTTAGTTGATTGATGAGTTAACAAGTTGATCACTAGAAATCACCGAAGTCCCACCCCACTATTAGACCTCCCACTAGTTCTTCTAACAGTTAGAACTAGTTTAACTCACAATAACTCAATTTAAGTGAATTAAGTTGCTACAACTGCAATTAACTCAATCTAGGCTCCTAAAATTTAGGAATCACTGCACAGAACTGAACTTCATGCCCCTAACTCAAATTAACTAATCTAACAGAGTGATAACAACCATGTCACCTCAATTAACTCATCCAAGTTGTCTATTCATGTACAATTTCAAATTTTCTCAATTTGACTAAGGCAAAATCAAATTAAAAATTTCTTATTGCATTTTTCAATAGAGTGGTATCAGAGTGAGTTTCATTCTTTGCAACCTTCCCTCTGATAACAATGTTACAGAGTGGTATCAGAGCAATTTTCATTCACTGTAACCTTCCCTCTGATATCGTTGTTACAGAGTGGTATCAGAGTGAAGTTTGATCACTAGGCCTCGAGGTAGATGTGATTGTCATCCATGCATATCAGTGGTATATTTGTCTACTATGCGTGTATTGTTGTGGTTATGGTTATCATGTAGGCAACTAATATTGTAGTTTTGTGTTAACATGTATGATGTTGATATGTTAATGTCATTATACATACATACATATATATATATATATATATATATATATATAGATATATATATTGTGTTGATATGAATTGATTTGTGTAGATATTATAGCCCCCCCTAAGATAGGCTAAGGTATGATTTTGGTTACGTCTTCTATTTGGTTTATCTAACATGGTATGTTTGCAGGAAATATAAGATCAAATATGAAGAGTAGAATGGTGGATTACAATTCACATGACTCCCCTTACTGGCCTGAAGTGAATTTAGTGGAATCGAAAAGGTTAGTTAAGCAGCAAGGAGAAGAATATTCTCCTGATATCATAGATACACTTAGAAGTTTGAAGGCACAAATTAGAAGTTGCAACGAAAAAAATAACAAGTTGATTGAGTCACAAAAAATACGTGCAAGAGATCAAGAAAATAAGGCATAAGTTAATGCAGTGATTCTTCAAAGCCTTTTACATTTGAAAAAATAGGGACAGATGAGGATCAGTTATGGTTGAATTTGATGATTCTCCTCCTTATGACTTCTATGACTCTGGTGGGGAGTTACGCGATGCGGAACCACAACAGTCTCAATCATGGGAAGTTGCAAAAATATAGGAGGCCCACCATCAGGTTAACAAAGATGCTCCAATTTATGATTCACATCCTTCAAATGGAGAACAATTTCAAGAAGTTAGTATTAAAGTCGATAAATATTCTCCAATCAATAATTCAGATGATTCATAGGAGGGTGAGTGATCCGGATTTAAACAGGAACGCAATAGATTACAGAGATAACCATAAATACAGAGATGCGATAACCATAAATAAAGAGATGCAGTGGAAATA
>APFE030512325.1:0-65323 GCA_000404065.3 Pinus taeda
AATTGTTGACACCTAATCCTCAGCGATTGGGAGAATTTGAATGTGAACAGTCATCAAGAAGATGAACTGAACGATCACATTCATGTATATAATAGATAACTACCTAATGGAATAAATGAATCAGTTTTTCTGGAGTTACTCCTGGCCTGACAAATTTTTTGTCTATGATTATCTCTATTAATGGTTCTTCCATTTGGGTATCCACCGATTTTTGAGGGTCTTCCTCTATAGCCTTCGACTTCAATAAGGGATTCTTGTTTGCCATCTCCTTGATTATATTTGAGTTTTTGTTCCTCTGATTATGCGTTCTCGTTGTGACCTTGATGAATCCATCGTTTTCGACTTGTTATCCTATTTCTTGGTCTCTCCTTTTTAATGGGCACTCACTTATTAGGTGGCCATGCTCATGACAAAACCTACATCTGAACGAAACATGTTCATAATCTATGGGTTGATTCCAAATCTCTCCTTGATAACTAGCTTAAATGGTCTCCGATAAAGGTTGAGAGATATTCATATATACAAAAATTCTGGCATACGACATATTCTTCCCCCTTTTGGTCACCTATGAAACTTTGACAAAATGCCCTAGTGTTTGCCCTATTCCTTCTAAAATTTCTGGTATCCAAAAATCTACTAGAGGGGAATACAATCTTACCCAAATCAGCGCTGCTACAAACTCCTCCTTATCCAGGTTAAAACATGCTTCCCAGTGTCTGATATAAAGGCCTGCATTGTTGTAGAAATATGGTCATCCCTCAAAGATTCAAGCTTTGTCTTCAAGATTTGTAAAAATAATTGTGAAGAAACCTTTCAGTCCCAATCTCAAGTCCACCTCTCCCTTTCGCTGCCAATTCTGTTGAATCCAACATTCCAGTTCTTTCTTAGTGAACCAACTTCCAACAAATTTACATACAAAGCATATCTCTCATGTGCTTCTTGTGATCATCCAAACATCTTGAAGGAATCACAAACCTTGGGGTTTTAGTAGCTTTAGGGAAACAATTAATAGACCCATTTGCCATTTATCACCCAAAACTGACATTTGAACAAAAGCCAAGGAACCTCCCAGAAAGTCTAATTTTCCTTCTCCATGAAAATACCTTCCAATAAGAACATGGCAGAAAGAAGGGTACCCCTCCTGCTTTCATATTCATTTTAAATCCCCTTAACCAATACTTTTGAACTTATGTGATTTTTGATTTTAAAAAACAAGGGAAAAGACCTAACCCTACTACCAGTCCATTAAAGACCCAAAATTGATACCAGTGACATTCCCACTACCTTCACCCGACATTTTTGAAAATGTCAACGTGATGTAAAATGCCAACAATTAATGTAACAATCATGTTCCTTTGCTAACTATTAAGTATGCTAATGTGCATTAAAAAAAATCTATTTACTATCCAACATGCCACGTGTTACAACATGATATGCAAGCATGTTCATTATTACATTATGGGAAAGATAATAATTCCCTTGTACTAATATACGATTGAAAACTTTATATTTTCAATCTTATGTCCTTTCTGCCGTCCAATCAAACATTAGACTAGTACATGTATTGACTTTAATTTTTTTTTATTAATAGAACAAAGGTACATTCATTTTATAAATTTAAGGTATTTATTTATATATATATATATATATATTTATATTATTATATATATATATATATATATATATATATATTTATATATATTGTGAAAAATATACGTTTTTTCATAAAAAGCTATATTTTAAATCTAAAGAAAACATATTATATAAATTGTTTAATATTTTAGTAGTCAAATATAAAGTGGATTTCTTATTTTATAAATAAGAAATTTTATTATATTTGATGTTTAATTTTAATTAAAATTTTTAAAATTAAATTATTATTATCAGATATATTTTCATAATTAATCTAAAATATATATTTAATTTTATTTTAATATATTAATAATATTATTTTTTAATAAATAAATTTATTTTTTTAAATTATGAATTATTTTATTTATTATATATTGTTTATTTTAATTTAAAATAATTATTTTATCAATATTTATATGTTATTCCTTTTCCATAAAATTATTAAAATTTAAATACAACTTTTCTGCAAAGACTTACATAACTCTATTAAAACTTATAATAAAAATATCATGAATCATTGTGATTTCAAATATCTTTTTAAAATGGTAATATCTTGCATTTAGAAGTGTTTGTAATAATGTTGAGCTTCGTATTGAATGTATGCATCCTTTTCACTCAAACATTAGATTTCATTAAGGTTATAGGTTCAAAAAAGATACAATACATATGAATTTTGTATTTTAATAATTAAAATTTTAATGAAAAATTGAAAGTTATTTAATTGAAGTAAATATAATTATTTTGATAAATTAATTATAATATGAGTCATTAAATATCATATGGGCGTTGTTTTTGTTTATATCTTGAAGCATTGTTTGGGAATGGATGATATTGTGTTTTTGCTGATAATATTGTTAAGTTAGTTTTTTTGTTAAATTACAAGGCAGTGAACGTTTTGTTTTTACTCAGCGATTTGAGGCTTTGTCTTTCCTTTTTTTAATCCCAAGTCTTTGGACGTTCTGCCGACCTTTCCCTTCCCCTATATCAGTGGCCCAAACTTTCGTCTCTAGCACCTCTCTATTTTTAGGGGCTTTGAATTTCATTTCTCCCAACGATGGTGTTTCTTATCCTTTCTCTCGATCATATTGTGTTACACACTTTATTTCCAATTTGGGCTCTTTGCAAGCCCTTTGTCTAGCGTTTAGCAGGGATTTGGTGTGTGTGGGAGCTTGCTTCTCTCCATCCCTATACTCTTTTGTTATTTTCACTGGAGCCTCTCTTGGTTGTCCCCTTTGTTTATGGCTACTTTATACGTAGTACTTGTCATATGTGGCACTCCCCCTGCTATTCTAAACTTTTTAGTTTGTTATGTATTTGACTTCATTCTCCTCATCATATTGCTTTCTCCCCCATGCCTTGTCAACGGGTGTAAGTGAGAAGGGGGCTTCTTATTACCAAGATTGGGCCCACAGGAGTAATACATGCATGCACCATTAGCTAGAAGACTTTTCTTCATGCTATCAGGATCTCATGCCAACTCATATTTAGGAAGAACTCCCCCGGGTTGAGGGAGAATCTTCCTATCAAAGGATTCCCCTCTTAGAGACGAAGGTTCTTATATAATGTCCCACATGAGTAATACACGCATGCACCATTGGCTAGAGGAATTTTCTTCATGCTATCAAGATCTCATGCCAGCTCACATTTAGGAAGAACTTGCTTGGGTTGAAGGAGAATCTTCCTCTCAAAGGATTCCTCTCTCAGAGACGAAGGTTCTTATAGAATGGGAAGATTGGATCCCAGATACATGGCTCACAATGGGACACTTGAATCAATATAAGAAAATTGTGGATCTCTATTAGTAGATAATTTTTTTGATGGGGCATACTCTATTGGATAGGTATGAGCACCACAATGATATTCCCCCACTCCCTTGAACACTTGCATTGACACTTGAGGGACCTAGATTGTAGAATGGAAAGAATAAAACATCTTGGTATACCTCCTATGGCAAGAAGAACATTTGATGACCCAAAAGAGCCCATCTAGGTTGTGGTCTCCGATTTAGATCCCTTGTCATAGTTATGCAATGCCTATGTTTTATAACTTTTTCATTACAGATGTTTCAGTACAAAGCCACTTAGGCTAGTCTTTCAATTTTAGCCTAGTTAATTTTGTATTTAATAGTATATAGTTACCTCTCTTTTCTTTACGAAGAGTTCATTGTTGGATATGGTCAAGTCTCCCTAGTGAGAGATTGACCTGACTATTTTTAACTCACTTTGTAAATTCCAGATTTTGAAGGCAATACAATACATCCTACAATACAAAACAACTCCCACATTTGAATAAGGGCTATAGTGTAGCTATTCTCGCTTAGTTTAAATATAGCTAAATTAAAGTAAAAAACAATGATTTTCATGCACACATTTATCTTCTTACATAGTATAACATGGTTTTCATGAACACATTTATCTTTTTACATATTATTAATATAATTAATTAAAATGCAAAAAAACCATAATTTTAAATTGTTATACAATTTAAATAACTAAACATCACGATCTTATAAAAAAAACATATAATCAAATTCCATAAATAAATAAATAAACCATATTTAATATTTAGCATGTAAATCATGTAATAAACTTTTAAAAAATTAAATCCATATTTAAAAATATTTGGTAATATATTTGGTAATATACTGTGCCCGTTCCTTTGTGGGAATCACGCAATTGTCACAACTCACAACACTCTTTGATTGTATAAACGAAAGGTTGTGCATCGGTTTATACACATGTTTAAGGGATCAAATATGTCACTAACTCACAAATTTGCAATGGACATTTGTTGAATGTGAGTCTGGAGTAGCAACAGTTTCAAACGGAGTTGTCTATAATGCGACTTTTTGAGATTCTGGTGACGGAATCCGGCGGAAAAAATGAGGTTAAATCTTGATTTTTAAGCAGTTAGAATGGTTTTTTAACTGCATATTTGGATTCAGCGCCCTGAAAAACCCTGGGAGCCATTGATTGTGCAGAAACTAGCTATCAAACTTGGGATTCCAATGAATTGCTGCCGGATTTTGACCGGAGAAATCCGCCGGAAAGGCTTTCAAAAAGTCGCATTATAGACTACTGCGTTTCAAACGGAGTTGTCTATAATGCAACTTTTTGGAGATTCCGGTGACGGAATCCGGCGGAAGAAATGAGGTTAAATCTTGATTTTTAGCAGTTAAAATGGGTTTTTAACTGCATATTTGGATTCAGCGCCCTAGAAAACCCAGGGGAGCCATTGATTGTGCAGAAACTAGCTATCAAACTTGGGATTCCAATGAATTGCTGCTGGATTTTGACCGGAAAAATCCGCCAGAAAAGCTTTCAAAAAGTCGCATTATAGACTACTACGTTTCAAACAACGTCGTAATGTCGTCCTTGACAGACATTGGTGATAAGATGGAAGCCCCATCATTGCAATAAAATTGTAGAAATGGAATATACATATTTAGTAGATGTTCTAACATCTCTTGTACACACAAGAAAATACCTAGTCATGAGTGTCGAGTATGGTAAGAGTTAACTAAACCAGTTGGAATTTTATGAACTTATGACTGTACGTCAGTCATCATTGCACAATAAGACCAAAACAAAGTTAACCAACCAAACTTTAAATAAATAAAATTAAAATATTTATAAAAATAAACGAATTTCATTTCGTAAGGTTAACCTTATACATTGTTCTTTATTTTTTTTAGTAAAAAACTAGTTAATTCAAGGTCAACCCATGATTGAATATGTTATATCCTTCCAGTGAGAAATAATAATATTATTTCTTGATGCCATGTGTCAACCCATAATGAATTGATATATCCCATAAGTAATGAAGTAATAAATTAATTTAAAATTAAAATGAAAATTTTATTATTTTATATATTATGAACATTAATTTTTTTAACTACTAATTTTTAATTTGTTAATGTAAATATATTTGTTTTTTAAAATTTAATGTTAAAGGAACCCAGCGATAACCTATACTAAACTATAAATCACCACTCAATCAACAAATATTTTTATATATATATTAAAAATATAAATTTTATAAATAAATGATATCGTTATTTGAATGTAATAATTTGAAAACAAATTATAAAAATATTCTATATAAGTTAGAGATAAAATGATAAAATTTCGATTCTCCGAAATGTTAGAATAATAATGAAATTATATTTATAATAAAAATAACAATAAAATTTATGAAAATATTAAATAATATAATAATAATAAAGCTTATGAAAATATTTATTTTTTAAAGAAACTTAAATATACTTCAACCATGTATAAACATTTTTTAATGAGTAGTATTTAAAATTAATTTAAGAACACATATTTGAGATTAGTGAAAGGCTTTCACATTAAATAATAGAATGCAAAAGTCTTGTCTTTCACAAAGTGTTGGTAACAATGTATTGTTATTTATAGTAAAACAAAAGCTTAGAAAATAACGTTTGCACATATGAAGGCCATTATATATATTAAAATATCGACCTGAATGGCTATGTTTACTAAAACCTCTTAATACATTTTAAAAAAAAAATCAGTGTTCATGGAATTATTTCAAATTTGATAATTTTATTAGTTTTAAATAAATTATTTTGTATATTTTAAAATTTAAAGTTGAAATTATCTTGATCGGGGTATGAGTCAGTGGTTGGGACAACAAACAAGGATTAATGCAGGGTACCTATGAGTATTTTATCACCAACCCCCACATGCTCGAGGCCATGGGTGCGATGGCCCTTGGCACGATTGCATGCAAGGGAGGTGGTAAAGGTGACAACAAGGGTGGTAGAGGTGAAGGCTTTAACGAGAGCGAGGGTAGACAAGTGGGTGGTGTAGTCGAGTTTGTTCGCGGATAGGGAAACTAGTGCACTGGGCAGGTCTGGCAACGCCATCCTCAACTCCAAGCTTGTTGATGACCTGCAAGTATTCACAGATATGTATTCTAGTTCCTCTCTTCCATAACAATGTTGACATGTTCGGGTTTTTACTGGAGGGCGAGGGGGAAAAATAGGAATGGAAATTGGGAAGTTGAGAAATGATGGAGGAACTAGGGGTGGTGCCTGGTAGTTTTGGCTCGGTCCTGTGTTTGTATGTTGCAACCATCTGGTATAGCGTCAATTTCCCTCTGTTTTGAATTCTTTTTGTCTCGCATGGGGACCCTGGGAATTGTTGGTCGAGGGCCAACTGGGGATGCCTGTAGGGGTCTTGAGGGTAGAGGTAGAGAGACTGGTGCAGAGGGGCGCGGGTGCCAGTTAAGCTGCAGCCTAGGAGCTAGCCCCTGTTGTAGTTACAAGAGCAGTCGTTGGGAGGTAGATAGCTATATTTGTAGAGAGGGAAATGTTGGGTATCACAGGGGGGGGGAATTCGGGCAAGAAAATGTCAATGGCTATTTGCTTGCGTCTTCGGCAAAGGGGAAAGGGTACACAAACTGTGGCTGGCCTAACGCTAGCAAGCGACAATGCTCATCAATTGGTAATTGGCAATGGGAAGATAACATGCCTATGGCCACAAGGAGGTGGCTTTGACAACCGGGGTCCTTTGTTGGTGGTAGTAGGTTGGCCCCTCCTGGGGAATGGACCTATGACCACAAAGGCTCTGGCTTCAACACTGAAGGGGGTGGGGAGGAGCATGGTGGGGTGGTTATTTGTGATAACATAACCCATGGGTGTGATCATTGTTATACCATGTTGAATTGTTTTTGGTTAATGAATTGTTGCACTAAACATGATTGGGACATCTTCGTCATGGCTCGTCCTGCAAAAAGCCATGGTCGTGGAAGACGGGCCCAAGCGCTCAAAAAGGACAAGGAATTGAGCACGTTCGAGCCTCGCAGGGGTAGAAAATTGGTGGAAAGGCTTATCAGCGAGGCTGTCGAGGCATATCGTGAGGGCACATATGAAGGTATTCAAAAATTTTGGAGGAATCGGAAAAGGAAGTCAAGCACGACAGTGAGACAGATGCAGAAATGGATGACTGGAGGACCCTAGTCCCAAATCCTGGTAACACCAGAGGTAGGACCACTCAATTTAAATAGACCTTATACCTTTATTGGTTGATGAAATGCCTGCTGGGTAAGGCTATGGAGTAGATTTCAGTAGGCATGACCGTCACTATCCAAGGCATGCCAAGTTATAAACATGAATTCCAAAAAGTTCAGTTTCAACTCCATAAGCAAGATATGAGGCTGGGCAGAATTGAGAAAGATATCCCATGTATTTTGGAACTATCTGAGATGCCTGGATCGAATGTTAAAGACTCTGTGCGTATGGAATCGGCCGCAGAGGAACATAATGACTAGTTAATCTCCCTTGTTTAATTTTGTTTTATATGCGGATAGCTTTTACTTTTCCTCATGCAAGAATATGTATAGGTAAAAATCTAGAGCATGGACATGAAACAAAGACTTATATAGCTTGGATTGAAAGACTGAAACTGTTTTGTTTTTGGATGGCATACAACGTAGATAGGTGGCCAACAGACTTGGTTTCCCAATGGGCAAGTTGAGGCCACCTAGCCAATCTATGTGGTGTAAATTTGCTTATAAATTAATGGAAAAAAGAGGACCTACCAAGCTTAACAAAAAAAACAAATTTAAAGTTGAAATGGTTTCATGATTACCTAATTGATTTGCTGTAAAATGATAATAAATTTCTCATATATTTCAATGTTATTCATATTTATATAATAATTTTATTTTTAATATTTTTTAATATAATTTGTTTTTTCTAAAAGAATCATATTTTTATAATTTAATGTTTATAAAGTATTAATTTTATAATTAATATGATAAAGATTAATAATGGTTAAATAATTGTCTGGGGGGGTAGCTCAATTGGTGATTGAAGTGATGTGAAATTGTGCAAACTAAAATATCTAAGGTTCAATTCCCCATTCATCACCTGTTCAACGAAAAATGAGGACATGTCGTAGGCCCTCAAAATTGACCCAACATCACATGAGTACAACACTAACCCAATTGTCGATTTAGTTATCCATATATATAGTCAATTGGGATTTTCTTGGGTGGTTGGACAGAATAATGTTATTTCCCCTCCCCAAGTTCAATTCCCTGCAATTGACATGATGATGAGAGATATTATTGTAATGATTACATGCCTATGAATATTCTTGAATTGACCCTCACTCAACTGAGAAAGGATGGTTTCCATTGAATATACATATAATGAGAGGTTTGATAGGTAACTTAATATAATTGAGAAAGTAAATTTAATATAAAAATTGTTATGAAAAAATTGGTTTTCAAGAGAAGTCAAAATAAAAATAAAATCATTTTCAAAGTGAAGATAAGTATGATAATAATAATGACAAATGGATGTAGCTTTGGTGGTTAGGAGAAATGTTATCCTTTCTACCCAAAATTATAATAAGTCATTGCAATGGTGTTTTGAGCCATGTTAAATATATTTTTTCAAGGAAAAAAACTACAATAATAATAATAATGAAATTTATAAAAAAATATCTCAAAAAAAAAGTAGACATTAAACATGAGGGTGTCAATGTCCTTCATAAGCAATTTATAAATATTTATTTTAGATATTTGTTAAAAAAAGAAGAAGCAAACAAACAAACAAACCTAAATGAGATAAGGCTTTCCATATCTAATTAAAACATAACACAAATACTTTTAATATTTACATACTAAAATGGTTGGTACTTATGTTCTATTGGAAGTATAGAAAATTAAAGCTTAAGAAAGTTATATTTATACACATCAAAATCACTAGATGGATAGAAAAAAAAGAAAGAATGGAGATTGAAGAGTAGTCCCTTGTGGCTACAAGCAAGTAATAAGAACACACAATTATTTTGTAGATATGCAATTTATTTGAAGAACATAAACTCAATAAAGGGTGATGGTAGTTGGGAAATAAATTTCAAGGAATGGTAGTTGAAGGAGTAAATCATTCCCTTTCCCTCTTTAAAGAGTACAGTAACATAGGAATAAAGGCTTTGAAACTCCTTCCCCAACATCAATCATGATGACAATCAAGTCTTAATAAAGGAATTGGAAAAGAAGAAATGTATCAAATTTCGTATAGTTTCCAAAAGGACAAAAGTTCTGGGACATATAGCCTTCCTATGGAATTCTTTTTAAGATATTATAAATTTATATATATATATTATATATATATATATATATATATATATATATATATATATATATATAATATATTAAAAAAATAATAATTAAAAAATTCTTAAGAAGAATTGTGTAGACTACAAGAACTCAAGGAAAATCGTTGGGAGCATTCAATGCAAAAATCATAGCATTGATCCGTAAAGATGATAATCTAACAACCTTTGAGAAATTCAAGCCAATATCATTATGCAACTATATCTATAGAATCATATCAAAGATAATTGTGGGAAGAGTGAAAATGTTTTATTTAAACAAATAAATGGAGAACAATTTGAGTTTTGTTAGGGAAAGGAAATTCATGAGGCAGCGAGGATAACTCAAGAAAGTCTTCATTTAATAACAATCAAGAACCAAAGCATAATGGTGATTAAAGTGGACCCATCAAAAGAATATGACATGGTGAGTTAGTTTTATGTTAGACTTATTCATATACAATTGGGTTTTTGTAATTAGTTTTTTTTGTGTGTTACAAATTACATAACCTCAATATCTTTTGCATCCTCTTTCTTTCAAATAGGAAGAAACCTTAGACATGGGTGTCCTTTATCTACCCTTCTATTCATGTTAATTATTGGATGGTTAAGTACATTAATTAAAGAGGAATGAAAATTTTTGCTTCAAAGATGTATCTATTCTAACATCCTATAAGATCACACATCTATTGTTTATAGATGACATTATGAATTTCAGTGAAAACAATAGATAGGTAAATGAGAAGTTCAAATCCTTACTGGATTTATGATGTAAGGCATTATGAATGATAATAAACATGGAAAAATAAATGATAAAGCTATGGGTGGTGTCGAAGCAGGAAATGAACCATTTAATTGATTACCCCTTATTAGATAATAGAGTAGATCAAGGTTTGGAGTACCTTGTTTTCTTTTTGAAGCCAAACCTATACTAAAAATATGATTCGTAGAGGTTAATTGGAAAATAAATTGAACACATGTTGTAACTAGTAACTCCCTAAAGGGGGTCATCTTGTACTGGTATAAGAAATTTTGGAAGTAATTCCAGTTTATTAGATATCACTTGCTTGGGTCACAAAGGGAGTTCTAGAAGCTATTTAGTGACTATGTTATAAATTCATTTGGTTAGGAGATTAAAATAAGAAAGGCTTTGTAAAGGGTTCTTGGAAAAAAATAGTTTTACCAAAAGAAAATGTTGGTTGGGAGCTAAATAGCCTCTTTCTCTTCTCCAGGATATTTGCTACAAATTTTGTGTGGATATTAATACAAGGATAATGTTTGTGGGCATACGTAATGATAGCTAAGTAATATTTTTGGGTACAAGTAATAATAACTAAATATGTTACTCTTGATTAAGTGGAAAATTGGGTAAGAAATTATTTTAAGAAAACACATGATGCTCCAATAGTTTGGAAAGTTGTTTATTATTCATTCCATATGGTTGGAAACTTGTTAATTTAACAAATTGGTAAAGGAGATAAAGTAAATAATTTAATCTAAAAACTGCCATGGATATACCAATTTGTCACAACATATATGATGAAATTATACTTAAAATCTGAAATCTACACTATGAGGGTTAATATATCCTTAGATTTATAGATTCGTTAATCACTATGCTATTCTTATACATGCAATAGATAAAATATGTGGAAAATAGAGAAAAACGAAATAAAACTCACAAACTAAAAATTAACACAAGTTGGGAAACCCTTTTGAGAGGAGACCAATCTAGAAAGTAAGTTCACTGTGCTCTCCTTCTTTAAATGGAAATGGATGTGAGTACAAATAAGTGAGACCCATGACCCATGAGTTGCTTCAATACACAAACTCTCTTTGTTTTCTCTCACCCCATCCACTCTCAACTACTCTACTCATTTATGAACAAAATGCATTGAATAGAATGTAACCTCTTTTCCTCCTAGTGGATCATTTATAACATAGTCTAATAGCTTACTAGTGGTTAGGTTTGGCTCCTTCAACTCTTAAATGGAGTTTCAATATTGGCTCTTCTAACTTCTTCAAGATGATCATGTGGTTGGCCCCTTTGTATGGTTTGTTTTATTTCATATGAGTCCTAAATCCACCTTCCTCATAGTTGGTTGCTTCCTACAAGGAAATATGCAAACAATGAATGATGTTAGTTTGAACATGGACTAAAAAGAAATTGAATTAAGTGGAAACAATTCATAAACAAAACTAAACTAAAACAACTTGAAATAAGCCAATGAAGAAAAATAAATCAACAAAGGAGTACGAAAAGAGTCCTCTTTATTAATTGCTGATAATGGAAGAGTTACAAATGAATTTCAAAGACACTTGAAGGGAGTCGATTGAGCAATGGTGCTCAATAGCTCTTAATAAGGATTTCTCCTTCTCAATCTCTTTTGCAAGCTCTTTCTCTCACAAAGAAGTAAAAAAAATTCTCTAATGGTGGAATTATCCTAGCATTGGTTTGCTTGATTGCTTTGGAGCAATTTTGGTAGCGTAACAATACACAACTTCTTATTTTTGGCTCTTCATGCTCTTGCATTTATAGAATTTTTGAACACTCCCTCCCTCCTTTTGCTCATCAATGAGGTCATTTGGCCCATAAATGAGATGAGAGCTACCATCCTTCTACCATTAAGGATTCTTGGGGATCAAGGCTCAAATGGTCATTCCATCACGTCAAGAGTTTGAGTGTTTTCCAAGAAAATTCACCTCTCAAGATGATGGTTGGGATTTGTGCGTACCTCACAAGTATTGAAGAAAAATCCACAAGGATGCAATTAAATATCATTGGATAACATGCGAGTGTTGATTTTTTAAGTCAAATTTAGGAAAACATTTTGATTTTTCTTTTCATAATGTTTCCATCTCAAAATGTGGTCGTTTTGCATGTTTCTTACTAACTTTGAGTACCTTCTTCTGTGTACAAATAAGTGTACCATTTTTTCATAATAACAATTTCCCCTCGATGTGTGAGGTTAGGAGTAGGCGTATAGCCAAAATAGATCACATTTTGTTGTTTCTAATGATGAGTCCTACTTACTTCTTAAGAGAGAGAAACTTTCTATGGATATGATTAGGGGAAGAGACCTTGACTGAGCATTGAAAGAAAACCATGCTCTGATTAAGAAATGTTTTTTACAAAAGGGTCTTTTTTCCCTCAGGGGATTATTTGGAAAATAGATTATACTAGGTGACCTCATGCATCATTTACAAAGCATTACCGAAGGAGGTGCGATCTAGACACATGGGTCTTCAACTAAATAGAGAACTATAATGGTTGTAAAGTATGATACACCCATGATGTGAAAACATATGTTGGTGTCAAACATCAAGGGGATCAATGAAATCAAAGGAAGAGTAAGTTTCCAAATGTTCCATGTGATACTATCACAAAAAAGGTGGGGGACAACCCAGGTACTACTTTGATCCTCAAGGATGAGTGCTGATGTCAAAGAAGTGTAAACTGTTTGAAAAAATGACTTTGGGAAATCTAAATGAAGCTAAGGTGGGTATTGTAATATGATGGGTCAAAGGCATCATAACAAAGGTTGAAATTATATTAGGGATATGAAAAAATACCCAAGGTTGGAGCTATAATGTGAGTGGCGATAGGCAAGACAAAAAATATGAAGGATATGCTTTTAGGGCCGGGAGGACATCAAAGGGAGGTATATGCATGTACTGAGTATCGAAATGGATAAGTGAACACATGGTAATCAATTGTGTGGGTATGAGGTGTGTAAAAGCAAGCTCCAACCAAGGGTGACTAGGGACTATTACCAGGTAATTGATGCAAAAATATGAGTGAGAACCTTTTCCAAAAAAAATTGTGTACACTTTCCAAAAGAATCTAAAAGTGGTTTTGGATGTACAAATATGGAGATGAGTGCCCCAAGTTTATGATGGATTGCATAATGATGCAGGTGGGTATCTGCAGAGGGTGGTTCCCCATTGGTTGGTCTCACTATGAGTTGAGTGGAATGGATGTGATAACGTAGAAGGTCTAATGTGATGTGGATGGATGGTAGGCCAAGTGTGGAATTTGGGGGTGCATTCATGATAATCCAAAAAAAATGGTAGCCTGAGAGGAGGGTGGTAAGTAAGAAGGTGAAGGACAAATGAGGCTTAGCCTCAAGGTCATGCAAATTAATGTCTCATGGGTCTTACATAATGGTCATGGATACCAATAGTGTCATGGGAACTACTAAATGGGGTGATCCATGTAGGTAAAAGCCCTATTGATCAACGTGAACGCTTACCGAGTGTGAGTGGAAGGTGGTAGTAAACATATCTAAGATGGTGGACCTTATGGCCAATTTCAAAGAAATGATGTTAGGATATGCAAAATTTATGAGGAAACCTATCATGTTGGTGACGAATGATACCTTAATTGTTGATTGGTGCACCATAGGCTTGAATTCAACATGAAAGTTATTGATGACCTGCAATTTAGAAGCCAATACCCCAAGTGAAAGCATATTCATATAATAACATGTATGCTGGAATTAATGAAGAATATGTGTCCAAAAATACAGGAAGGCACACTTGATGAGTACTTTGAGTGTGAACCAGGCCCAAAAATGAAAAATTCTGATGAATTGAAAGGAAGGTACCATGGTGTAGATGAGAATGTCCTAATCCCAATGCCACTGATGGTTTGGTGAAAGGGTCTCATGGGATCTCATAAGGAAATCTGGAAGAATGGAGAAAAAGGCACATATAAGGGTGGTGGGTCCCACCTTGCCACCTCATTTTTACCTGTTTAAGTAACACTTGGTGTGGGGCCTAAAGACCATTTCTACTTTTGTGGTCAACCAAATTTTCCATTCATCATGCGAGGAGAGCTAGGTTAGTCATCATAAAACTCACTTTGTGAATTCATTAGTTTTAGGGTAGATATGTCATATACGGTGGTTTGTATGGAACCTTTAGGAAGAAGCTCCCTAAACCTTGCATGTGATGAGCTCACAGTTGTGCAATTCGTCGTTGGTTAGGGAGACTAATTTACAATGGTATCATGGGGAAAGAAGATGTAATCTTGATTGTTTCACGACTATGTAGAAAATAGATACAAGACCTCCTTCACAGACTAGGGAGGTAAAATTGTGACATTGGTTGTAGTTGTGTGAGAAACAAGTGTGAGGACCCTCATGCCTATTAATGTAATAGGTGCGAGGGTCACCATATTTAGGAATTTGGTGTTTTTTCCTCTCTCTCTCTCTCTCCCCCATTTCTTTCTTTTAACTGGCCTTATGGGGGACATACTCACAAGATGGTGTTGTGGAGGGAGATAGATTAGGGTGATCTTCATGATGTTGTTGTTAAAAATTCCTAGGTCCAAACAACTTTGGTTGGCTGGGGGTTGTTGAAGTTTCTTCAGAACCCATTGTTGAGATCAAAGGAGGAGTTCTTACAATTCATTATCAAAGGATGACCACTCATCTCATGCAGGTGATGCGAAGGAAGATTTGCGGCTTCTAATATGAAAGCATTTTGTGAGGAATTTGATACAAGTGGGTGGTATTGTTGCGACTAATCATCTGGGTGGATCTAACACTTCCGAAGGATCCATAGATCAAGTGATGGGTACCTCTAATTCCATGAGTGGGTGGTTTTGAGGTGGATTGGTACTATACTGACATGATCAAGGGTTGGTTTATGTCCAACCCTCCATTGATTCTCTAGTTTCCATATGTGGAAATAGATTTTAGGAGTGATCCTGGCATGGGGTTGCCCATAGGCGATGCATGGGGACCCATAGGTACATGAGTAAAGGATTCATCTGAATTTATATTTTTCCATACATGTTCATTCTATGATGTACATCATACTAATATTGGATATATTGTTTTGCAGATATTGGTCCTCATGGGAACCCCCAGGGCCGTCTGGCAAGAGATGGAGAGGGGGAGCAGATACAACTTAGGAGGGGGTTGTTGTACTTGGACAAAAAGGACCTCGAGAGGGGGTCACAGAGGAGCAACCAATGCAGTGAGCGTGTCTAGTCATAGATGCTCCTTGTGAGGAGGGAGATATGGTGGGTATACAGGATGAGATTCGGAAGCTGCCAGCTCATGTAAGGGCCGCAGAGAAGAGGGAGGTGAATACATGGTAGAGGTTGATTGGACTTATACTCGACTTACTAGAGACAATTTGGGCTATGCTTGGGGAGGATGTCATCGAGAGTATGATGGCACTAGATAGAGAATGACGTCCAATTCTTCAATGTGTAGTTATTGTAGAAGGTACGACGTGACCAATCATGGCCCCTGGGTAGGGGGATGATCCAGGTGGCTCCAGAGACACACAGAGGACAAAGAGGGCTTATGAAATCTCAAAATTCAAAGTGGTGGAAAGGCGATTAACTTGATATCATATCGAAGTGCTCGTTGTCCTAATTCCAACGGTGTGAACGACACTCCAATCTGAGTCCGGATGAAGAAGATAGAGGCAGTCAAAGTTGGGTTGACTTTTGATGACTGGGCAAGATTAATGAAGGCACAATTGGGACTTTTTCCGGTGGACGACGAAATCCAACCAACTGTAGCCAGATTCTGGGCAAAATTGTTGCCTCGTTAAAAGGACTCCTTCGGTCCAAAACCAATTTTCAAAAATACGCAAGTTGTTTTTATTTAACAAAAAAATATTTAAAAAAGGGGGTGACGGGCCACCAACCCCGCCACCCCAAACAGCCATGTAACAATAAAGGGGCGAGCCATGACCCCGAGCCCCTCCCCTGCCCATGGAACAAATGCAATTAATATAGGGGTGGGCAGCCATGACCCCGCCACCACACAACAAACCCACGAGACCTTCACAGCAAACAAAATAAATGGGTGGGTTGGCCCTTGGGGAACGGGCCCAACCCAAAACACACAAACAAACCAATGGCCATTACAGAGCTAGAGTGGGGGTACGGTGGGTGAGCCATCTAAGGTGGGCCCGACCCAACCATTAATGTTTTTTTTTAAACAAAATTTTGTTTGTAAATGTTATAAAAAAAAATATTGTTATGTAAAAAGGAGGAGGCGAGGTTTGATCACCCAACCTCCTCCATATTAACCAAGATTTCCACCAACTGCCCTACAATGGTTTCCTTGAAGAATTCACCACTGATTTCATACTTAAACATAGTTTGTCAGTGCACCTAGGGAGAGGGAGGTGTGCACACAATTCGAGGTAGAATTTTGCAGGAGGGGCGAAATTTCACTTTGTCAGTATTTGATAAATTTTATATGGTTTCATCACTTCTCAATGCCACAAACACAATGGTGCTATCCATTTCTCCACCAAAATTCTGCATCTTTTTTCCTTTTTTCAATATGCAGGTGGAACCATCACCGCTGCAAATACAGGGAGCAGAACTATGATCCTTGCAATTTTACCAAGGAGGTAATTTTCTCTATGTCGGAATATAGTCAAGTTTATAGTCGTTTTTCATGGTTTTTTGCATGGATTGCAATGGTGAAGTTAGATTCGCCTTTGGAGTTGTAGATTTCAAGTCCACCTATGGAGTAGAATCTTTGAGGAATCTAGGGGGAATCTAAAAGATTCCTTGAGCCCCAAATTCTCAATTTCTCAGAATTCAAAAATTGGGTAGTCGATTTTACACTATTTGATGCCACAAATCTGATGGTGTGTTCAGATTTCTATTTTGCTCATTCTATTCTTCAGCCACTTTTCTAAGTGAAATGCAGGTGTTAGCATTCATGTGCGAGCAACGGTTTCCATGCGATTGATGTTGTGAGATCGATGGCACGAACAACTTTAGCAGTTTGACATTCGGTTCTTTAGATGGCCCTTAGTTGTGAGATATATGCAGTGTGTACATGTACTTATTTTGCCATACATTGTGTTGCACAGATCCCTGTTTAATGTTGATGAGGAATCTTGTTTATTACTTGTTTCATGATTCTTGCTTGATGTGACGCGGAATTGTTTATGTGATGTACTTTTTTTGTGGAGGTTTGCCGTTACACCAAAACCCGCAGGTTTTGGTAAACATTACAAGCCAGTAACTAGGATCCCCAGGGTGGAAATTATCGATTCTATAGAGATGCGGTGATTCTTCCAACACCCCCCCTCAAACGCAACTCGGGGGAATCGAACCTGGGTCCAAGCTCTGATACCATTTGGAGGTTTGTCGTTACACCAAAACTTGTAGGTTTTGATAAACATTACAAGCTAGTAACTAGGATCCCCAGGGTGGAAATTACCGATTTGAGATCCCTTTGTTGTATGTTGTTGGGATACTCATATTGTCATCATGTATGTTTGCATTGAGATCCCTTTCATGCCATGTTGGCAGAATGCTCATCATGCATGAGTTTATGTCATACTGGTAGGAGTCTTTTTTATTGAGAGCTCCTGGAGCGGAACATCTCTTAGAGCCACTCCTGCGTGTGGTCATTTTCCTTGTATAATAAAGACATCACCTCTTATGTACATCACCACTATTGACAGCACTTAATACATCAGCCTACACCATCTTGACACCTAGGCCCGAAGACGTAGTCCCTCCTGGATGAACTCCGTTATCAACGGCTTATGTTTTTATGTTGCTGATGATTGACATGTTCCTCTTCTTTACAACATGCACATGTATTCATTTATGTTATTTTTAAAATGCAATCTAACACATCACGAAAGTAAAAAGTCTTGGAAGGGTCCTTTGTCACACCCGGACCTAGATCAAGTGGTATCAGAGCGTTCTTTTCGTGGATGTGAATTGCAAGTGTGAACAATGGAACATGCAGTGACAGAGGATGAAAAAGCGATGTATGAGACCATGCTCAAAATTTCCAAAAGAGTGGAAATAATGTATGAAAATCTACAGAAAGAGACAGAGGAAAAGGAGCGACTGCAACTTCAATTGCAAGCCATAGAAGAGGCCCTGGAAGAACTAAATAACAATAATCAAAACCTTAAAATAGAGAACACTGAATTGAAGATGCATCTGCATGAAGAGAAAGAGGAAAAACATAGTTTGCTACGACAGTTGCAAGCAAAGGATGAGGCCTTGGAAAAGCTGCAGCGTGACCCATGTGAGGTAAAAAGTAATTCTCTGAATTGATGTGTGTGTCTTGATCATGATTTCGCTGTTTTTGAAAATCATACCACAGGAATTGGCTCCAAATTGTTGAGGAAAATGGGGTATGAAGGAAAAGGCTTGGGCGTTAATGGCCAAGGAATTCTCAACCCCATCAAAGTGGAGGAATTACCCTGTTAAATAGGACTTGGATATGTCAGAAAGGAAGTTGGGGAATGTGCTGAGACAACTAGCGAACCACCAACAATAGATGTTGAGAAGCCCTAATCAGTTATTTCCACATCGACAGAGGAGGTAAAAGATGTTGAATTCCTTTCGATTTCGTCTTCACATAGTATGATTTATGTTGGATATTTGGAGATCCCAATTACAGGGACAAGCATGAGGCTCCTTACTAGGACGAGGCACGAGGAGGAAAAAGAACTTGGTGTTAATAACCAAGGCATAACTCAACCAATGGAGGTTATGCAGAGACCTCAATTTGCAGCTTTGAGATACACCAAGGGAGAATGCTCAAAGGTGTCATATGCTTCCGAGACATCATCAAAATCATCGAGGAAAGAGAATGATGGGAACACATCCCCATCATTCCATGGCAGTGCCCATTGCAGGGAAAGAGCTGAGGTAAGCTCTTACTGCCACCAGAGACATCAAAGAAAGGTATAACCAGTCTCGACATTCGAATGTTCATTTCGATTATAATCATGTTGTTAAAGGTGAATGTAAATCATGGAATCGAAAAACATGTACCTTTTGTGGATTACATAACCATACATTTTCTAAGTGTTAGAAAAGAATAGTAGTACAAACAAAGAAGAGGCGTGAAAGACCCTCTCAACAACAGGTAAAGAAACATGTTAAGCAAATCTGGAGGAAGAAGATGTATTGTAGTCATTGCGATAGAAGTGGCCATCAAAGAGCCACTTGTTGGAGGCTCCATCTAGAGCAGCGCCTTAAAGACAAAGTGTCGGTGCATGAACCAGATGAAACAATTGTTCAACAAGCAAAATCACCACAAGGAAGCGACCCATTCACCTTGATAAGTGAAAAATGGTTTCTAAATATATTGTCATTTCATGCTCATGCTTTTGTAAATCATTTGTTGCATTTTAAAATGTAAAAGTGATGATGTGTTTTCCATCACTTGTTCAACAACAATGATGTCTGGTCTTATTTTGAGTTGCATGATAAACTGTGAAAGTAATGTCGTTTTTCCATAACTTGTCGAAAGCAAAAAAAAGTGCTTAGCCTTATCTTTGTAAATCATGTGTTGCAGTGATGAAGTTTTTTCCATCACTGGTTGAAGCAACAATGATATGTTGGCCTTGTTTTCATCGTTGGGGTATTGCATTCATCTTGTTGTAAACTTGACCACCGAGTATGTGTTATAAACTCATGACAAGTGTGGGATGCTTGGGTCATTAGTTGGTCATGAAAGTCAAGCATGTAATTTGAGAAACAATGTACTAGAGGTTGCAAGTGTCGGCTCATCACTTAATGTTCCGAGGAACAAAGGTGAAGGAGATGGAAGCAAGGCCTTTTAGGATGCTTGTGATGCAGGCAAGGTACAGAGAAGTTGCAGATTGTTTTTCATGATTTTGGAGGACCAAAAGCTCCTCAGTGGGGAGGATTGATCCAGGTGGCTCCAGAGATAGACACAAGACAAAGAGGGCTTATGAAAGCTCAAAATTCAAAGTGGTGGAAAGGCGATTAACTTGACATCATATTGAAGTGCTCGTTGCCCTGATTCCAACGGTGTGAAAGACACTCTAATCCAAGTCCGGATGAAGAAGATAGAGGCAGTCAACATTTGATTGACTTTTGATGACTGAGCAAGATTAATGAAGGCGCAATTTGGACTTTTTCCAGTGGTTGGAATCCAGCCAAATTCTGGGCAAAATTGTTGCCTCATTAAAAGGACTCCTTCGGTCCAAAACAAAATTTTCAAAAATGTGCAAGTTGTTTTTATTTAACAAAAAAATATTTAAAAAGGGGGTGGCAAGCCACCAAACCAACCACCCAAACAACCACGTAACAATGGAGGGGTGGACCACGACCTCTGGCCCCTCCCCTGCCCACAGAAAAAATGAAATTAATATGGGGGTGGGCGGCCATGACCCTGCCACCCCACAACCGTCCCACGGGACCTTCACAACAAACAAAATAAATGGGTGTGTTGGCCCTTGCGGCACGCGCCCAACCCAAAACACACAAACAAACCAACGACCATTACGGAGCTGGAGCAGGGGTACGGTGGGCGGGCCACCCAAGGTGTGCTTGACCTAACCATTAATGTTTTTTTAAAACAAAATTTTGTTTGTAAAGGTTATAAAAAAAAAAAAAAAATTGTTATGTAGAAAGGAGGAGGCAAGGTTTGACTGGCCGACCTCCTCCATATTAACCGGGCTTTCCACCAATTGCCCTGCAATGATTTCCTTGAAGAATCTGCCACTGATTTCATACTTAAACATATTTTTTCATTGCAGCAAGGGAGAGGGAGGTGTGCACGCAGTTCAAGGCAGAATTTTGCAGGAGGGGCGAAATTTCACTTTGTCATAATTTGACAAATTTTATATGGTTTTAGCACTTCTCGACGCCACGAATGCAATGGCATTGTCCATTTTTCCACCAAATTTCTACATTTTTTTTTCAATTTTTCAGTATGTAGGGGGAACCATGATTGTTGCAAAAACAGGGAGCAGAACCATGATCCTTGCAATTTTCCCGAGGAGGTAATTTTGTCATTGTTGGAATATAGTCAAGTTTATAGTCGTTTTTCATGGTTTTCCGTAGGGATCACAATGGAGAAGTCAGATTTGCCTTTGGAGTTTTAGATTTCCATTCCACCTATGGAACATAATCTTTGAGGAATCTAGCGGGAATCTAAAAGATTCCTTGAGCCCCAGATTCTCAATTTCTCAGAATTCAAAAATTGGATAGTTGATTTTACACTATTCGATGCCACAAATTTGATGGTGTGTTCAAATTTCTAATTTTCTTATTCTATTCTTAACCCACTTTTCTAAGTGGAATGCAGGTGTCAGCATTCATGTGCGAGCAACCATTTCCATGCGATTGATGCCGTGAGATTGATGGCATGAACAGCTTTAGTAGTTTGACATCCGCTTCTTCAGATGGCCCTTGGTTGTGAGGTATATGCAGTGTGTACATGTACTTATTTTTCCATACATTGTGCTACACAGATCCTTGTTTGATGTTGATGAGGGATCTTGATTATTACTTGTTTCATGATTCCTGCTTGATGTGACACAGAATTGTCTATGTGATGTACTTGTTGTCATGATTCGTCATGTTATGTTTTGAGATCCCTTTGTTGTATGTTGCTGGGATACTCATATTGTCGTCATGTATGTTTACGTTGAGATCCCTTTTATGCCATGTTGGCGGGATGCTCATCATGCATGAGTTTATGTCATACAGACAGGAGTCTTTTTTATTGAGGGTTCATGTAGTGGAACATCTCTTAGAGCCACTCCTGCGTGAGGAAATTTTCCTTGTATGATAACGACATCACCTCTTATGTACATCACCACTATTGACAACACTTAATATAGTGGCCTACACCATCTTGACATTGGGGCCCTAAGATGTAGTCCCTCTAGGATGAACTCCATTATCAATGACTTATGTTTTTATGTCGCTGATGATTGACATGTTGCTCTTATTTACATCATTCCCATGTATTCATTTATGTTCTTTTAAAAATTCAATCTAACACATCACAAAAGTAAAAGGTCTTGGAAGCGTCCTTTCCCACACCCGAACCTGGATCAAGGGAGCTAGGATGGTCTTCAGTAGGTCGTGCAAGGGCTTATGAGCTCCGACCCTAGATATATGATGTACCAGGTGAAGCACCCATTATAAGGATGCTCCCCTTGTTTTTGTATATGATCCATTTTTTCTAGCAATGGCCAGTCGATGTACATAAACATCATTTCTTGATCTGTATATAAGATATACAAATTTTATGTCTCTTATTATATTTTTTTATGATGTTTGTATGAATGTGATGAATGCTTATTGTTATTGATTTGATGGTTCATTTTATTATGCTTATGTGTCTCGATGATGACTTGTATGTAATGCTTTCGAGTCTAGGATTTGATTGGATATGTGATAAACGACATGATTTTGAATTCTTGGCATATGTGAAAATGTGTTATGATAAAAACCACATGTTAACAGTTGTGCATGCAAGTATTTAAAAAAAAACGAGGATCATGGACATGGAAAGTTTGATTCAACTGCGATACGACAAAGCTAGGAATCAAGGAACACATGTAAATGATAGATACCTAGCTAGAAGGCATTGGTGAGCAGGTGAGGACATCGTATTCAACTTGATTATTAGTGGATGACCTAATGAAAACATTTTTCTTATGGATAATAGTTTGATTAGGTGAGTGAACTTCCCAAGCTAACACAACTAGGTTCTATAACCATCGAGAAGCACCATCCGTAAACCTGTGGTGGTAAGTTGGTGGATGATCCATCTATGACACACGATAAGGTTACATTTTAGAGTACATGAATGAAAAAGCGATCAAAAAAATAAATCATGCTACATAGATACATCATAGGGGAAAAAATGTATGGTTAGGGATGAAATTTATTGAGGTAGAGCCTATTGATAGGGTCTTTGAGATAGGTCCTGTCAGGTTCTACTAACATGTAAGCATCGTTATGAAGGAAATTTTTAACAATGTATGGCCCTTTCCACAGGGTTTTGAACTTCCTAGGTCCCATGGCTTCGTTGGTGACATTGTACCAGAGTACTAAATCCCCATCATTAAATGAGAAAGGGGTGACATGGTGATTAAAGGAGGCTTTGGTTTGTTTTTTGTGGGCTTCATTATGTTGGAGAGATTCTTGCTAAATTTCATCGATGTGTTCTAGTTGGATGATCCTTTGTTCTAATGGAGAAGTGTCTAGGAAAAGCTCGATGGTCATGTGTATGGTAGGGATCTCTCACACAATAGGGAGTATAGCCTCAACCCCATAGACTAAGTGAAAAGGAGAAAAGTTGATGAATGTTTTGACCGAGTACGGATTGCCCACAAGGTAGAGAAAATCATGTGATGCCAGTTGGTTTTGAGGTTGTTCACCATACACTGCAACATTGTTTTGAGGACTTTGTTTACAACTTCTACCTAGCCATTGGACTGGGGGTAGTATGGGGAGGAAAATTCATGGCTAAACTCAAGGAATTGAGATAATGTTGGAAAATATCATTCTCAAAATAATTTCCATGGTCAGAGATGAGTTCCTTAGGGATGATAAACCATGTGATGACATGGTTAAAGAAAATCAAGAAGTGGTATTATTTGTGTTCTTGAATGTGGGCATGGATTCAACCCACTTGGTAAAGTAGTCAACAATGATTATGTGGTACTCGTGGTCATCTTGGGATAGTGGGTTGCAATTCATGAAGCCAATGCCCCACTTGCAGAAGGGGCAAGTATCGATGACAAAGTATAAAGGAGCATAAGGGGATATGCCTTTGTGGGCATATCAATGGAAGTGTTCACATCATTTAACTACTTCAATGCAATTGTGGAAGAGAGTTAGACAAAAATAACTAATGCTGAGGATATTTTGGGTGGTGGCCATCCCCGAGAGGTGGCCACCACATGCTCCATTATGGCATTCATTTAAGACTTGTCCAAATCTGTTAAGTACAAGACATTGACATATAATGGTGTTCATGCCTCAATGATAAAGAACATCTCCCATGAGGAGGTAATGTGGTACTTGATGGTGATTGTGCCATCAATCATCACGTGTGAGTTGAGGATTGAAATTTTGGGTTTGTAGATAGAGGAGAATGTCTTCGTACCAATGGTTGTCTATAAATATAATAAATAGGTATTCATTGGGGAAAGCATAATTCATAGGGGATCCTTAGGATTCTTAAGGGAGATTGTCGATGAATTCTGCAAAGATGAGAGCTTTCTTTCTTTTAGGAGTAACAAATTGGAGGTCAAATTCTTGCAAAATAACAACCCATTGGGTGTATTTATGATTCATCATATGTTGAGTAAGCAAGTTGTAATAGGCGCGAGTTAAAAATACATGTAATAAAGTTAATAAAGGAAAAATAAGACTAAGGTCATGAGACACATATTCCAAACTGAATGTTAGGCAAAACATCCTAGTGGGTGCTCATTTGGTTTATTATAGCTAAGGGAAATTAGCAATGGAAATGGAAAAGGGTTTGGAAAGGAAAGAGGCATTAATTGGCATTTTATTAATGAAAATAAAGGAAATTAGAAGAAAAAGAAGGTGAAGGTCATAGGTTGAATGTGAGGATTAAATTGAAGAAAAATAATGGAAATTAAAGAAAATAGAGGCCTTAATAATAATAAGGCTTTTGAGGATCAATTTACAATTTTTTATGTGAGGGTTAAATTGAAGAAAAATAATGGAAATTAAAGAAAATAGAGGCCTCAATAATAAAAAGGATTTTGAGGATCAATTCACAATATTATTTTATTTTTATTTTATTTATTATTTATTTATTTATTTATTTTTATTTTTATTTTGTTATTTATTTATTTTTATTTTTATTTATTTAATTTAATTTAATTTAATTTTTATTTATTTATTTATTTATTTTTATTTTTATTTTTCAGATTAGATTTAGATCTCTTTCTCTATTCTGTCATACTCTTGCACACTTAGAGCACTCTAGCATTGGAGAAAGGAAGGTAAAGGAAGGATAGGAAAGAAAAGGCAAGAAAATATCAAGCGAGGAAGAGTTGGATCAAGCAGCTATAGTGGGATTACTTGCAGGTATCAAGTTGCATGTATCTCCTTGTTATTTTTGGCATGCATGGTACATGTATGTGTGTATTTGGTTCTCTTGTTGTCATTGGCATGGGTTTCACCAGGTGTGACAGTGGTTTTTAGCCTTGCCTTTCCATTTTTGGATAGCCATGGTGTGATGGGGTTCTTCTACTTGGTTGAGCTAGATTTCTTGATGGTTTCGAAACTGAGTGAGGTGGTCTTAGGAAAAATCACAAATCCTAGGAATCACTAGACCGGTAAAGATGGGATTGCGGTAAAACTTGGTTGTGTATACCCTCACTGGGCCTAGGAATCCTTGATTGGTAAATGGTGGCATATACGGTAATTCCTATAGGGTGGAGAGGGACAAATTCCTTATGGTTTAGGTGGAGAGATCCAGAGGCATCCATACTTGTGTAGACCTAGTGATCCCTAGACTGGTATATGGTGGGATTACAGTAAAGCCTAGTAGTGTATGTTTCTTGTTTGGGCCTAGGAATCCCTTGGTGGGATATATAATAAAGTCTGGTTGTATAGTTGCTTGCTAAGGGCCTAGAAATCCTTGACTGGTTCTAGTAGGATATGCGATAAAGCCTAAGGATCATGGTCAATTTTGTTGTGAGTCCCACATCATGCTTGGAATATTGCATGAGGGTGATTAGCTGAAAGAAAGATTTGGTTCAGCCCAACCTATAGTAGAGTCGTATGTGGAAGTCCCTAACTTGGTTGGATTTTTCAAATGAATATTAAGAATATTTCCTCTTGAGTTTTGTAAGTAAATGTGCTTGTTATTATGTGATTTTAATGGTTATTCTATCATCATTATTTTGTTGGTTATATGATGGTTATAAGCATGGTTCTATGATAGTTGTGAGTTATTTCTCTGATCATGTTTTGGTTAGTATATGAAATGTTAATGAATGAATGACCTAATAGATGATAATGCAACTATTGTGAGACAGAATCAAACCTTATTGATGATTCTCAGATAAGTATGAGTCCCTTATGTTCAGATGTGTATTTATGACCTGTACATTACATGTTTATGATGTGTTTGACGAAATGCCTGTCATGGCTAGGATGAGTTTGGTCAGTTCCTTGTTAAAGTTTTGCATTAGAAGCCTTGTCTTATTTTTATTTATCATTCCTAAGAGTTTCATCAAGTTCTGGGCAGAGGCTTGGGTCCTAGCCTAAAAAAGAGGCATAAATATCGCAGTCGTTGGCCAAAAACTTGTTGAAAAATTATGTAGTTGCATGGAGGCCTTATTTTGGGAGCCACTAGAGGGTTACAATCACAGGGAGGGATTTCCATGGGAGCGACTATAGGTATATCTTAGTTAAAAAGAAATTTAACTCAGGGGTTGGGCACTTGGAGTGGTTGGTTATACCTTTGTGGTCCTGTAGCTCCCGAGGAAGGTTAGCTTGGTTTTGGTTTTGTTTTTTTTAATCCACTTCCTTAACTGTACTTGGGGATTTGAATCATATCATATTAACTCTTTGTCACATATTTACCCCAGTGGACCAGTTAGATTGGGTAAGTGTGGGAGGAGGGTGTTATAAGAGGGAGTTACAGAGTGGTATCAGAGCGAGTTCTATTCTCTTTGGGTCATGTTTGGTTTATGTTCCCTTTGGGTGATATTTGATACCACACAATGGTATCAGAGCATGGTTCACCCCTTGGGCTAGATGGGCAGAACGTGGTTGTCATGCATGCATGTAGGTTATATTTGTGCTTGATGTGTATGCATGATGATGGTCATTGTTGTAGTTGTGTTTTCATGTGGAAGTTGAAGGTATGGTTTTTGTGATGTGTTTGTCATGAATGCATGTAGGTTGAATATCCATTTGTTTTGTATGTTAGTTGTATATGCATTTGTTATGCATGTCAGTGCCTATATGTCGTTATGCATGCATTGTTATGAGAATGGTTTCCATGCATGAGGTCATAGTATGTAGTTGTTATTGCCATGCATGATGTCAATATATTTTTATGATTATGATTATACGTGTATTTTTCTAATCTGGTTGATCTTGCAAACGAGATATCCTTCCATAAACTATGCTGAGGTATGTTGCTTATGTTCATGAGATTCTCCCTACAGATCAGATAAATAGCATGGCGATGCGTACTCTTCTGACATAAAAAGAACTTTGAGAAGGTTGAAAGCATAAATAAGAGATTGCAAAGTAGTTAATGACAAAATCATTCAGGCACAAGAGAAACAAGCAAAGGTTAATGCATTTATCCTTCATATTTTTTCATATTTGTAGAGACAAGGACCACTTAAGATCAGTCGTGGGTCAGAGGATAGGAATAATGGGGCAAATAGAAGTAGGTATCATGGTGGGAATAATTCGGATAGGGATGACATGGTCATATATGGAAGGTTGTTGGATACACTAGATAGGAGAGGTGATGGACACAGGTTCTATTGTAGTTCTAATTTTGACATGTACCATATTCATCATCACTATCATCCTTACTGGAGGAGTGACAGGAGATGTTTTCCAGATGAGTTTAAGAAAGCCAAGACACCTACCTTTTATGGAGATTTGAATAAGGCGAAAGATGCAAAGGCATGGTTACTCAGGATGAAGAAGTTCTTTGAATTGCATGACTACATAGAAAACATGAAGGTCAAAATAGTTATCTTCAACCTCAAAGGGAAAGCAGACATCTGGTGGGAAGATGTGAAGCAGGTTAGAGACATCAAGACATAGGAGTTGATTGACATGAATTTAGGAGACCTTTTAGGAATAAGTACTTGTCAGAAAGGTACTATGACAATAAAGCTAAGGAATTCTATGAGCTAAAGATGGGCTCGGTGACAGGTGAGGAGTACAAAACCAAGTTCCTCAAATTATTGAGGTATGTATTGTATCTTAAGGATGAGAAAGCCAAAGTTCAAATATTTTTCAGTGGATTACCATTAGTATTTAAAGAGAGGATTGAGTATGATGAGCCCCAGTCACTTGAAGAAGTCATTGGAAAGTCGAAAAATTGTTATGAGGAATCAAGGTGTAAGATAAAATCTCATAAGGATTGGAAAGGTAATGATAAGAATAAAGGAAAATGGGATAAGAAGCGAACAAGACCTCATGACAAAGGTAACAAAGAGAATGCAACACCGCATAAGAAGTTCAATGCATTTGATAGAGGATATGGATTTCAGTCTGAGGAGCAGAACAAGGGTGAGGGTAGGAAGCCTTTACAGTGTTGGACTTGTGGCAAGGATAATTGTAGAAGAGATTGCCCACAACATTAGGGTGGAAAATCGAAAATTTACAGCATTCAGGAGGCATAAATAGTGGGGGATGTTGGACAGAGTATTCCTCAGATTTATGTAGTGTTGGTTAACAAGCAGGCTTATCATCAGGCATCTATTATTGAGATGGGTGGTAAGATTTATGATCAAGTTATTTCTATTTTGATTGACCCTGGATATAATTATATTTATGTTAATCCTAACCTGGTGGATTAGTGTGGTTTGAATAAATAAGTACAATGCAGAATATTTGTTAGTGTAGTTGGGTACAGGTACAAAGAAGAGAGTTCATCATTAGGTAAGAGCTTGTGCATTTGAGTTGAACGATATGTCTACATCAACACATTTAAATTTGCTTCCATTCGGATCATACAGTATGTTGTTGGGTATGGATTGGTTGTATCTTCACAGGACTAAGATGGATTATTATGAAAAGGCTATCGAATGCTTGGATGACAATGGAGAACAAGGAATCCTGCAGGGTAAGAATAAGGTTACATTAGTTATAATGGTTACAACTATGCAAGAAAAACATAGTCGCAGAAAAGTGTGTGTATTATTTGCAGTTCATATTTCTAGTGATCAAGATAAGCATTTTAAAGATGCTGAGGTCTTGAAGAGGTATCTGATTTTACAACAGTTTCAGGATGTGTTTCCAGTAGATATTTCAAAGTTTCCACCTCATAGGGAAGTTAAATTTTCTATTGAGTTGGTACCACGAGCATCATCGACATCAAATACACCATACATGATGAGCACTTCAGACTTAGTAGAATTGAAGTTGCAACTGAAGGAAATGCTTGACAAGGGATACATTAGATCAAGTGTGTCGCCTTGGGGTCCACCAATATTGTTTGTGAAGAAGAAGGATGGGTTACACATTGATTACAAGTAGTTGAGTACGGTGAGAAACAAGAATAGGTATCCATTTTCGAGGATTGATGACTTGTTTGACCAGTTGAAGGGATCAATGGTGTTTTCGAAGATTGATTTGAGATCAAGATACCATCAAGTATGCGTCAAAGAAGAGGAAATATACAAGACTACTTTCTGGACCAAGTATAGCCATTATGAGTTTGTTGTAGTTCCATTTGTCTTTCTAGACTAGGTATGTGCATTATGCTCAACTACTTTTATGTGCTTGATGAATATCATGTTGTTTCCTTATCTGCACAAGTATTTTATTGTATTCATTGATGATATATTGATATATTCTAAGAATGAGGAAGAGCATGTCGAACACTTAACAACAATATTGAGATTGATAAGAGAGCATCAATTGTATGCCAAGCTTAGCCAATTTAGTTTCTTTTTGACAGAGGGACATTACTTAGGGCATGTTGTTTCCAAGGAAGGCATTGCAGTGGACCTGGAAAAGATAAGAGTTATCATGGAATGGGAAGCTCCTAAGAATGTGGATGAGGTAAGTTCATTTATGGAGTTAACAAGTTACTACGGGTAGTTCATTAGGAACTTCTCATGGATTTCATATCATATCAAATCATTGCAAATAAAAGGGAATAAATTTGAATGGATAGAGGAATGTACAACAAGTTTTGAGCAGTTGAAGTAGTTTCTTACAAATGATCCAGTTCTAAATATTGCAGACCCGGAAAAAGAGTTCATGGTGTGTAAAAATTCTTGTAAGAGAGGACTTGGTGGAGTCTTGATGCAGGAGAGATAGGTTGTATGTTATAAGTCAAGAAAACCGAATGAGCACAAGTAGAACTATGTGATACATGATATTGAGATGGAAACAATAGTCTATGCATTGTAGATGTGGAGACATTATCTTCTTGGAAGGAGGTTTGTATTGATGAGAAATCACAATGGATTAAGGTACCTATTTGACCAATTGAATCTGAATGTCAGGCAAGCTAGTTGGTTGACCACGATTAGTGATTTTGACTTCGAGATCAGTACATTAAAGGCAAAGAGAACATGGTTTTAGATGCTCTTAGCAAAAGAGTACATGTAAATCACATAGCAACTATGAGCTCATATGGGACAGATTTATGGGATCAAATCTTATAAGTAGGACAATCGGATGACAAGTATAGAGAGTTTAGGCATATGTTACAATAGTAGAGTACATGTGATAAGGATGTGGACTATAGTCTCACAGCGAATGGTTTGGTTAGATTTAGGGACATGATCTATGTGTTAGACAAGAGTGAGCTTAAGAAGCTTATCTTGAGGGAATTTCATGCTAAGCCTTATTCAAGTCATCTGGGATATCAAAAGACATTGATAACAGTGAAGAAGTTCTACTATTGATTGAATCTAAAGAAGAAAGTAGAATTTGTGGCTAGAGTCTTGGATTCTCAATAGGTAAAAGAAGAGTGTAAGAATCCATATGGTTTACTACAACTGATTCCAATTCGAGAGCGAGAACAGGAGGTTATTTCTTTGGATTTCATTACAAGTTTTACGAGGACATCTAGACAACATGATTCCATCATGATTGTGGTGGATAGGTTGACAAAGGTAGCACACTTCATTCTAAATAAATCTATATATTCAGCTAGTGATGTAGCACAGATCTTCATCAGAGATATAGTGAGGTTGCACGATGTTTCAAAGAATATTTTATCAAACAGGGATGCTAAGTTCACTTCCATGTTTTGGAAAGAGTTATTTGCATGTTTGGGTATAGATTTGGCCTTTAGTACAAATTATCATCCACAGATAGATGAACAAACAGAGAGGGTCAACAGGATACTGGAGGATATGCTGAGGATGTATGTGATGCATAAGCAACAGAAGTGGGAAGATTATATTCCACTGTTTGAGTTTGCTTACAATAATGGGTATTAGGAATCTTTGAAGATGAGTCTATTTGAGGTTCTTATTGAGTTGTAATACTCCTATCAGTTGGAGCGATCCAATGAACATGGTATTGATTGGACCAGATGTTTTGGTAGAGATGAAACATGAAATGCATGTTACCAAGAAGAACCTAAATGCACCATAGGACAGACATAAAATTTATGCAAATAAACACAGGGAATTTAAGGAGTTTCAAGTTGGGGAGCAGGTGTACTAGTGCATCAAGCCACATAAGAGCTCCTTGAGGATTGACTCATGTGTGAATCTGAAACCTCAGTATTGCGAGCCTTTCGAGATCGTTGAAAGGATTGGACCAATGACCTACAGAATTTCATTGCCTCGGACAATGAAAGCCCATTATGTTTTCCAGGTTTCACTTCTTAAAATATATGTAAAGGATGTTGATCGTGTTATTGATTGGTTTGTATTGCAAGTGGAGCTAGAAGGAGAATTATAGCTCGAACCTTAGTGTGTTTTGTAGAGAAAGATGCTCATGCTCCGGAATCAAGAAATTGACCAGGTTAATGTGAAATGGAATCACTTTGGGCCCGATGAAGCTACATGGGAGATGGCTGATCAGATGAGGGCTATGTATCCTTCATTATTTTCCTATTGAGGCAAAGAAATTTTGGTATAGGTATATTTGTATATGGATGTAAATACCACCATGAGCTATCTTATAAAGCTCCAATAAGAAGTATAGGTTTCATCTCATTATGATTGTCATGTTGTTATATCTGTCATGTTGGTTTGCTTTGCAACAGGTTGATCATTATAAACACTACATTGAGCTAAGTTATAAAGCTCCATGGGAAGTATGTTTTTCTTTTCAATGGTCTTCCTGGTTGTAGGTGTCATTGGACAATGAGGAAAGTGTTCCCCTAAGGGGAGGGGTTCGTAACAACCTCATGTTAAAAATCCATGTGTTAGACAGACAAATCCCTTTTACTGACAAGAGAGATCTCCCTAGATCCTAAAATGAAACTAGAAATAAACAAACAATCAAGCTAATTACTTCCCTGAATCTATATTTTCTTGAATCATAAGCTAAGAAGGTGAGAAAAGGAAATTCATACCTTATTACGACATGCTTGATGAAGATCCCTCTGTGCTTGAGTGCAGCTCCTCCATGCTTGAACCTATACCTACACACATGAAAACAACAAAGGATCAATGGCATATGCAGCACAAATGATTCAATAATTCAAACTTGTGATCAAGAAGACTAGTAACAAACATCATTCCAATGGATAAATAATAATACCATCATTTCAATGGACAAATATAAATAACATAAATTGATCTGAAATTGATCAAGGATCTATAAAAATCCTAAAATTCAAAGTTACTGGATTCAAGTGGAAGCAACATCATTGCGTAGAGCTCGCAGAAACAAATCCAACACAACTTGAATGGGTGCATTTGGACTCTGAATGAATAAGAAACTGCTTGTGAAAATTTGTAACGAAACAATGTTTTACTACTCGACACATGACAAGAGTATAGGTTCAACTCAATGGGAGATATCCAGGTTTATTACATTAGTAATGCCTTTTGTTTGGTTACAAGTAAAAAGGTGGTTTTACATGGTGATGGTGATAGTGATGGTATATATATATATATTAAAATATCATTTTTAAAAACAAAAACCATATGTTAAAATATATGTTACGACATTAAATCATACCTTATATTTAAGTCACATAACCTACATTAAATATGAAATGGCGCATTTTATAAAAAAACCTAAAGTCTAAAATCATGTTATGGAAAGTGCATACAAATTAACACATAAGCAAATGGTGGTGGATTAATATGTTTCATAATATATGTTATAAACAGTGCGGAGTATGAAATCAATTGCCTACGAAACCGCCGGAACTAATATTCTTATATGGTTGTAATGTTATCCACTAGAACCGTCAGAGTTAATGCTCCAAGCTGCCAACGAAATCACCGCCGCAACGGTTACGCACGGGTTGAGGTCTGTTGCTGGAAAAGAATATGTTCACATGCCACGGGTCTATGGCGTTGTTGACCGTAAAAAATATAAATATTTGTATGCGTTTTGTATAGTGTTGATTGCACTAAAAAATTATATGAATTATTTTATATGGGTTTGATTTATAACAAATATGTTATTTATGGAGTTGGTTACAAAAGTTACTATGTAATTTAATACAATTATATAGGTGGGTTATTTATATGTTACATATAAAAGTAATGTAATGCCATGTAAAAGAGGAGAGTTGTGATATTTTGTAAAGCATAGAAGAATTTCTGTAGTTTTAGAGATTTGGAGGCAGAACTTTGCAAGTTTATTCCGGAAGTTGTAGAGGTTTTTTTTTTTCAGTATCGTTAGTTGCGTCGGATTTCTAAGATTGAGTAAAACACAATTGGACCAACCAAGGATCTTGTTGATGTAATTTTGATGTATTTTTTGTGTTCTGAATTTCTAATATAAAGACCTCCCCGTTGAACATTGGGCCCAGAGATGTAGGCTTTGAGATAGTCGAACTTCGTTATCAATCTCTTCCATCACTTTTCTTCTCATGGTTTGTTGTTCTAATTTGCTGCAATATTATTATTCAGTTCTTCGTGCTTATGTATTTAATGGTGTTTTTAAATCATGCATTAACACTTTCTAACACCGAATAAATCACAATTTCAATTAAAGACATTTTTGGGTAACATAAACCATCCATGAAATTGATCAATTAATCCATTAAACAATGAAGTGAGAAGGAATGATTGCTTATATTAATTTCGGAAACATAAAGGCGCTGCAAAACCTATGCCTTGATGTTGTGAACCTCCTCCCATTGATCTCAATCCTCTCCAAGTATGATAAGCTCTCCAACCTTATTACTCCAACATAAACTTACTCTCAATAACCTCCTTTCATTCCCCCACCTATGAATTGATTAAATATGCCAAAAGGAAGTAGTTTGAGATCCTTAGTCCAAGGATGATATCCACTAAAAGAGGGATGAGGGCTCCTTAAAGAATGGGAATTAGTTCCATTAAAAATGAGGTTAGGCTTAAATAAACATGAGTTTGAGGCTTTTTGTTGGGAATGATTCGCCCAACAATGCTTCTAGATCTCACTTTTTATTTGTACTTTTTATTGATTGACCTGCACAGTTCTTGTTCAGAAACAGAGTGTAGTTCTATGCAATTTATAATGGAAGAAACTACACGTGTGATTTTTGTTCAGAAAAACCGTGCAGATGCTCAAAAGCAGGGTTTTGTACCAAGAGATCCATAAATTCCACTTTATTTAAGGTATATAAGTTGTTGACTTGCAAGAGAGTGCATCATGACACTTAGATGGATGGAGAGAGATCCAATTTTGATGATTATTTGTCATGGTGACAAAATGAAATGTAACAGATTGCCCCCTAAAGTCTGAAGTCAAAAAAGTTTGAGGATTGAAATACTTTATCATATCAAGGATTGGATCAGAGATCATGGTTGGACACTGACAACAATCAATCAATGATTACAATGCAATATAATAATCACCCCTGAGGTAAGCATTCCCATACTCATAACATAAAAGTCTTAAAGCAAAGTATGGAAATACATAATGTCAAAGTATATATAGGATGGACATAGCCATCAAACATAAAACTCTCTGTATAATCATGAATACTAAACTCGACATAACTTAGATGGATGAAACTAGATCTAGGGTCCTGATCTGCATCTCTCAATCCATAATACAAATCTAGCCATGTGAGTAAATGTCTTGAAGTCGAACATGGCAGAAACCACTTGATTACCGGTCAATGATGTGAACCGTTAACAATTGCAAGAGAAACCACCAATAATGAAAATGGATATCAAGGTACTCCTAGTGCAATCTATGAAGTGTGAATAGGTGATCTAAAGTCGAACACTCATAGAATCGTTCGATCGAAGGCGAATGATGAGAACATGTCGTCGAAGGCGAGAAACATGTCATTAAGGCATGCAAGCCTCAAGGTATTGAACGTTTCTAAATCAAATTCCTAGATAATGAGTTGAAGTTGATAGGAAGCGATCCATCGTAGGAGGGCCTACAACATGAAACTTATGTCAAGTTTTGAAGAACAATTTGCAAGGACTGACTCATGGATGGCCAACGCAATTGAAGGCTACAATTTTCAAGGTAATTTGAACTGGGGTTTAGACTTCTCTTGAACATATTGACAACACGAAAAAATGACTTGGCAACATTTGACTCAATGATAATACACAAAACCAACTAAACAATTTCAATAAGGTTCAATTAACTGTGACACAAACGGATTCCCCAACCAGAACATATATGTGATGGAGTGTCATGTTCAAGAGTGACATACTGCCTGAAATACAAGAAAGGAACTTTTCTTCTCAAATTTCCCCCACCATTACTAGCAAGTACCTCTTTATTTTTTACAAGCTTGAGGAGGACAACAAATGCTTGTCCTATAAGCTCATCCTTCGGATGAGTCCATCTTAGTATCTTTAACGAACCCTAAGAAAGAATGGTTCAGTCTCGTTATGCTTAACGAGTCCTATACTACTTAGCTTTTTACGAGTCCAGTAAAGGGGCAACTCAATGTCATTTTCTTTTAATATTTTGAAAAATACACAAAAAGGGAACCCATTGAGTTCTTTTACCGTAAAATTTTAACGAGCCCGGAGAAAGTAAATCTCGATTTTTTTAATTTTTTTTTTTCAGTTTTAGGGAGTCAGAAGAAAAACACTAGACTCCATTAGGTTATTTTTCATAAGTTTACTCCCTCGGGTCCGAAAAAGGATAAAATAATACAAGAGAGAACTCTATTGACCATGTTTGATCAATGTATACATTTTTCGTAAATAGTCTTGGCTCAGTCCATAAAAAGGGTAAACTTATACTGAGTGGACAATTGTTCATTTACTTTTAAAAGTTCGAATAAACAAGTACTCGACAATATTTTCATGTTTTAGGACTCTGAAAAGGGCTTAAAATAGGACTCTATTTCTATTTTTCGTAATTTTTAACGAGTCGAAAAAGTGATAAAAATATACTCATCTTACTGAATTTCAATTTAATTAATGAGTAGGAAAAGATGGAAAGAACTTGGCATTTTCATGTACTTTTTACGAGCACGAAAAGATAGCAAAAGAAGCTTGGGATTTTCATGAGTTTAACGAGTCTTGAAAATAATAACCGAAATGGACTCAAGATAAGTTTCATTTTTAAACAAGCTTGAAACAAAGAAAAATTGTGCTTGAGGGTGGTTTCATTTTTACACAAGCTTGAAACATAGAAAATTGTGCTTGAAAGTGGTTTCATGCTCCCAACATAATTACATAGGGACATGCCCCCCAACAATAATTTAATTCACCTAAGTAGACTCTCGATTACTAATAAGTGGATGAAGCTAAGGCTTTTTTACGAGATCAGAAAGAGTCGACTTAACATTTATGAGATCTAATTAAATACTCAACGATAATAGGAAGGGTTTGTTTCATTTTTTAATGAGCTTGACACAGGGAAATAACTATGCTCAAATGATCTGTTTCATTTTTTAATGAGGCTGACACAGTAAAATAACTATCCTCAACATACCTATTTCATTTTTTAATGAGGTTGACCCAGTAAAAGAGTTATCCTCATAAAGCCTATTTCATTTTTTAACGAGGTTGACATAGTAAAATAACTATCCTAATAAAACCTTGTTCATGGCTTCCATATGGTAGAAACACATGACAAGGGACACCCCTTGACCATGGCTTCCAAAAGATCTTCATCAGATGGAAGAATAGTTATGTTGAAGGAACACATGTCAAGGGGATCAATAGGGATAAGAAAAATGTATTCAAATTCCCCCATTGAATTTTTAACCATGTCAATTACTGGATCTAAGTCAAAATAAGTTGAGCAGAAAGTGAGAGGCTTGCTTGCATCGGTAATTGAAAACATGGGACAGGTTACCACGTAATTAACCCGTGGTAGGGTAGGTACCACTTCCATATAAGGAACATTCAGGGGTGTTGTATAATTGGTATTTGAAGCAATATCAACGTATGAAAGTTGATCAACCATCACAATGTTTCCATTGTGAGGGAAGGACATCACGCGAAAGAGTGTCGATACAACAACCTTCATGGCATAGACATAGTCTCGCCCAAGGAGAAATTGAAATCCAAGGGACATTGGACTACCATAAGATCGATACAAATTGTTTTACCTTCCAGAGTAATAGGCAGCTTAGGAAGGATCCCCAAGGGTTCACCAATGGTTCTACTAAAATCTAACAAATTCTGTGTAACAAGAACAAGCTAAGGAGAACTCAAAGCTTGCCAAGCAGTCGAGGATAAAATACTGACAGAAGCACCTTCATCTACATTTGTGCGATGCACATTCTTACCATAAGCCTTCACAATTATTTGGAAAGGGGTGGAATATGGAAGACGAGGTTCTATTAGTCTATTCCAATCAAAATAAATGGCCTCATTAATTATATGGGGTTCAAAAGCAATAAATGAAATGCTCCTATGTGTAGAAGAATCTGAAGTAACATGAAGAATCTGGCCGGTATGAAGTTCACTCTCTAAAGGGAGAGTGGGATCAACCGAAGATGGAATCGATTTGATCACTTGATCAACAAATATTCCATCAACCTGAGTGATACATGTTTCACCCTCCAATAGAAGAGTGGGATTGACTGTACTTAGATTTAGATCAATCACTTTGTCAACTAATGGTAGATGGGGAGAAAGTTCATGGTAATTAGTTAGATTTTGTTGCTATGAAACAGTAAGTTTTTCCAATAATTTTGAGGCTTCATCCATGTGAGGGCAAAGGGACTATGATGAGCCCCTTTTCATAACCTACAAGGAAACCTAACCTTAATCTTTTTCCCTGGAATATAAGAATCATGGGTTGATAGATTGACAATAAGTTGATGAGAATTATTTGACCATACTTCTAAAAGCTTAGGAATACCAGGACAATTAATAAGGAAGTGGTCACCCTTACAAAGCTTGCAAGGGTATTTTGGCTTACGATGCATTGTAGAATTTCCCTCAACATTACCAATACTTATGGCTATGGTTGGTTGGGTTGACTACTTTCTTATCTTGCTTCTTCTTCTTCTTAGTCATCTAGTTACTAGCATCAAGGATTCTACCAAGCAAAGAAGAAGAAAGGGAGGAGGACATGTTAGATGAATAAGGTAAAGGGTCAACATTAGGTTGGTGATGTTGACACAGAGAACTCAATTGAGGTGAAAATCTTGCTTGAGATGGTACAATTGGAGTATTTGGTATTAAATAAGTTGAGAAAAACCATACAGGTAAACCTATCGTGAATCCGAGAAGTGACAATGTAGCCATATAAGGACGATCAACACTTGCAAAATTAGGGAAAGGATTAGGGTTCCCGTTAAAAGGAAGGTCTTTATCGGTTACTTCCGACATTATTTCCATTAGATTCAATCCAAATACTTTTTTATTGTTAAAATAAAATAATATTCATAATCCACACCTAAGGTCTTGTAAAAAGTAAAAACAAACAAGGTAACGCATGTTAAAAAATCTAGGAATTCAAACCATACAAACTTACCTTTCACAGAGATCAATATTTGCTAGTTGGTGATGAAATGCAACGTGGCAGAGATCAAGGTGAAAATATTTATAGATATGAGCATTTGGAACCAATTACCCTAACAACCTAGTTAATGAAATAGTATGGTGCAAGTAACTTCGCTAATGCCATCTCGAGCGAAGATTACCCTCCAAAAAGTCCAAGTGAGTCTAGTCAATGTTTGTTCTAGGTACAACAAGACTTTTCCTCTGTCGTCGCCTTAGGTAGAGCCCTAGGATTATAGTCACTAAGTTCACCAAATACAACAATTTTACATGGGGGGACAATCACAAATCGGACACATGCAAGGGCAGAGTAACAAGCTCAATCCCCTTGAAGGCTCCTCAACGTGATCAATTGGAGGTTTACTTTCAAGTGATCCCAAGTACCTTTCGGTACCATTGTAATACGTGCAAATCGGTCGATGAAGTGGGTAAGATCACTTCACCAGATTCGACATGATCTCTTGCTTAACTCATGTACAAGAAGGGATTCCTAGATCAAAACAGAAATAATTGGATTTTCTCTCCCTAACTCAAGATTCTATCGTTCATTTGTAGCTTTGGAAAGTTTACTTCCTTCCCTATTCCATAGCCCTATACTTAAGCTAATGTAGGTGGAAAGAGCCCTAAAAATAATAAAAATTCTAGATGAATTTTAATTAAATTTGTATTATTAAGTTTTTATTTACTCAAAGGGTAAATGGACGTGAAATTGATGGTATTATGACTCGACTAAAAAATCTAATGCATCAAATATAAAATTTGTAATCTCTTCATTTCGATGAATTCTAGCTAGAGTAAGTAAAGAGGTTCTTCTTTAAAATATTAACTCCAAAAAGTACCACTTCTAATTTTTCAATGCAATTCAAAGCTTTAAGTTGCAAACCACGAAAGGTAATCTATGCACAATTTGCCTTAAAACTATGAAACGTAATCTATGCACAATTTCCGTGAACACTATGCAAATGTAATCTATGCATAATTTTTGTGAACACTATGCAAATGTAACGTATGCACGATTTTTGTTCATGAAATGAGAATTCTAACCATGCAAATGTAATCTATGCAAGAGAATTCTTCAAAACAAACACAAGACGATTTGAAAGCAGCAAAAGAACAACAAGCCTATTTCCCTCCAGTAATACAACTAAAGAACCAATCAAGTGTAAATAAAGGAAATCGGGTGAAAATTCCAAAGATAAAAAAAGTGACACTCAAAGGTGGTTAACACTCAAACATAATTCAGCTAAAATAAAGCAAAAACATGCAAAAGTTGCTAAGAAACAGAGACAAATTTTTTAGCAATGACCAAAGGAATTCAAATTCTAAACACCCAATTAAATCCTTAAAATGAAGATGTTTGAATGAATGTTATGAAATCGACACTTCAAGTGTAATTTTTAATAAACTTCAATACTAGAAAAAAAATGGCTCTTTTTTTTAATGCATCATAAGAAGCAAATTTCATCAAAACATTAATTCTTAGGAAACTCTACCTTCCAATCCTTCACAATGGAAAAATCTCAAGAAAAATCCTTCACAACACCCAATCAGACACAGAGACTGACTGGAGTCATAGACAAATGTAATGAACCCTTAAAAACAAAACAAAAAAATCAGACTTTCATGACAGGAAAAGTTATTTTTTCCAAAAAATCTTAAAGTATGCACAGGTAGACAATATAGTACAATTCACATGCACTGTTACGAATGGTAATCTAAGAAAATCCGCGCTCTGTTTCTAAAAAAAAACTGCGCAGGTCGAGAAACTTAAAGAAAAAATATAAAAGTATCCAAACAAATCACAAAATCTGAAAGATCGTTAACTTGCCAAGACTCAGATAAAGTTATCAAAACAAGTTCAAGAATTAAAAAAAATATATGGAAAAGAACAGGATGTTCCCCAGTATGGTTGCCAATTTGTTAGACGAATAAATCCCTCTTACTGATAAAAGCAATCTCCCTAGATCCTAAAAGGAAACTAGAAAAAAAACAAACAATCAAGCTAATTCCTTCCTTGAATCTATATTTTCTTGAATCATAAGCTAATAAAGTGGGAAAAGGAAATTCATATCTTATTATGACATGCTTGATGAAGATCCCTCTTTGTAATTCAGTGCAGCTCCTCCATGCTTGAACCTAGATCTGCACACATGAAAACAACAAAGGATGAAAGGCATATGCAACATAAATGGTTCAATAATTCAAACTAGTGATCAAGGAGACTAGTAACAAACATCATTCCAATGGAAAAATATAAATAACATAAACCATCCATGAAATTGGTCAATTAATCCATTAAACAATGAGGTGAGAAGGAATGCTCACTTATATTAATTTCAGAAACATAAAGGAGCTACAAAACCTGTGCCTTGATGTTGTGAATCTCCTTCCATTGATATCATTCCTCTCCAAGAATGATAATCTCTCCAACCTTATTACTCCAGCATAAACTTACTCTCAGTAGCCTCCTTTCATTCCCCCACCTATGGCTTGATTAAATAGGCCAAAAGGAAGTAGTTTGAGATCCTTAGTCCAAGGATGAGATCCACTAAAAGAGGGATGAGGGCTCCTTGAAGAATGGGAATTAGTTCCATAAAAAATGAGGTCAAGCTCGTATAAACGCGATTTTGAGGCTTTTTGTTGGGAATGATTCGCCCAACAATGCTCCTAGATCTCACTTTTTATTTTTACTTTTTATTGACTGACCTATGCAATTTTTGTTCAGAAACAGAGCGTAGTTTTGTGCAGTTTACAATGGAAGAATTACACATGTGTGGTTTTTGTTCCGAAAAACGTGCGGATGCTCAAAAGAAGGGTTTTGTGCCAAGACATCCAGAAATTCCACTTTATTCAAGGTATATAATTGTTGACTTGCAAGGGAGTGCTTCATGACACTTAGATGGATGACGAGAGATCCAATTTTGATGATTATTTGTCATGGTGACAAAATGATGTGTAACACCATGTAATAAAGTTAATAAAGGGAAAATAAGACCAAGGTCACGAGACACATATTCCAAGTTGAATGTTGGGAAAAAAATCCTAGTGGGTGTTCATTTGGTTTATTATGGCTAAGGGAAATTGGCAAAGGATTTGGAAAGCCAAGAGGCATTAATTGGCATTTCATTTATGAAAATAAAAGAAATTAGGAGAAAAGGAAGGTGAAAGGTCACAGGTTGCATGTGAGGAGGAAATTGAAGAAAAAAAGGCCTCAATAATAAAAAATCTTCTAAGGATCGATTCACAACATTTTTTCCAGTCCGGTTTAGGAGTTCCCTCTCTATTCTCTCTATTATGTCACACTCTTTCCTACTTAGAGCATTCGTGGAGCACTCTAGCATTGGAGAAAGGAAGGTAAAGGAAGGACAAGAAAGCAAAGGGAAGAAAAGGTCAAGCAAGGAAGAATTGGATCAAGTGGATACACTGGGATTACTCACAGGTATCGAGTTGCATGTATGATTTCCTTGCTATTTTTGGAATGCATGGTACATGCATGTGTGTATTTGGTTCTCTTGTGTTGAAAATGGAAACAAAAAAAGTTAAAAATAATATCAAGAAAGAAAATCATAATTTAATTTTGTCCTTGAATTAAAGTAGGTTTTAAATTGTAATTCCACATCTCATGACAACTTGTAATAGTTAACTAAGTTAATTTTACGTGGTTGGCTTAGCTAATTCAAGTTTAGGGTCTAACTTGAGTCATGTAGAGCGTCTCCTACTTTTTAGGATCCTTGGTTGAGTTTATTTTGAGTTGTAATTAAGTAATTCAATTTAACTGAGTTAAAGTCAGTTAAACTAGTTCCAGTTGATGGAAGAATTAGTGGGAGATCCATTAGTGGGGTGTAACCTGCAGTAGTGGGGTGTAACCTATAGTGATCAACCAGTAAACTGAATATTCACTCATAATTAACTCATGCATGTCAAATCAAAGAAAGACCTAGTTGAGATTGGAGTTCAGGGATAATGTACTATTAGTTGTAAAATCATCTAAATTAAATCAATGGTGCATGCAGTCAAAGGAAAGCCTATGAGTATTGCAAAATTCATAATTAAGGAATTTCCACATTAAATAGAGGCTAATTCCGAAGGGAACAGTCCAAGGAAATAGGGACTTGGGAAAGCAACAATTTGGTTAAGTATTGGCTTGAGATTTTCTTGGAAGCACTGAGATAGAAAGAGATAGTGTAGAGGTTGCTCAAGCTTGAGAAAAGCATTGTAATCTTCTCATATTTTTGGATTAGTGAAATATATAGATAGCATGGGTTTTTAGCTGTGGCTTTCCCCAATAAAGTATTGTGCTATGTGTGACTGAATTATTTCTCTTTTGTGCTTCGTCATTTCATCGATCAATGATTGTTTCCATTGATGAGTAGAGTAGATTTAAGTCAATTGTTTTAGCATATTACACTTTGCAGTTTGAATCTATAAGGAATTTCTACATGGTATTAGAGCTAAAATCACTATAGAAGAGGAGAATATCAATTTTCCTTTTGCAGGAGAAATCGAATTTGCAGTATCATACTTCAGAGCCAACAGGATGTCGTCCTACAGATTGAGACTAGAATATTCCCTTGAGGGTAGTTTGAAGTATATTTCATGGAAGGACATGATGGAGGCAGTGTTGGAAGACAATGGAATTAAGGAATTCATAGACAACGATATTCCTAGGCCAGCTGATGCTCAAGACCTAGAAGAGTGGAGAAAGTGTGTGGCAAAGGCGAGAAGGATTATCCTAGAAAGAGTTCGAGATCATATTGTCTCAGAACTCCATGGTAAGGAGACTCCATTTACAATTTGGAAGGCCTTGACATACCTATTTCAAAACAATAGTGACCACATGAAGATAGCACTAAAGGAAAAGCTAAAAAAGATCAAGATGAAGAAGGGTGACTCTATACCTAAGTACTTGACCAAGTTCACCCAATGTCAAGTTGAGCTTGGAAGTGTCAATGTTACAATTGTTGAAGATGATATGGTGATCTTAGCATTTCTAGGCCTTCCCAAGAGCTTGCAAAACTACCAAGACTCAGTTAATGGGAGGGAGAAGCTACCATAGCGGGAGCAGTTGTGGTCTGACTTGGTGCAAGAAGAGATTCAGTGTAACACCAAAGATGGGACCTCATCCAAAGAAGTGGAAGAGGAATTTTCATTAGTAAGAAAAGAAAATAAATCCAAGGGAAAGAAGTCCCAAGGTGAGGAGGGTGGAAAGAAGAAGGACTTGTCGAATATCAAGTGTTTTCACTGTCACGAGTTTGGGCACTATGCAATGAAATTACCATAGAAGAAAGAAAGCAAGAAGGAGCTTGCAGTAGAAACAATAGGTGAAGCTCTAGCTTCACAATTTGAAGTTGATTTTACTCTCATTGCATTCATGGAAAGATCTCTAATGGGAAGCATGTGGTATCTTGACAACGGTGAGTCATTCCATATGACGGGGAATAGAGATCTCTTCATTGACTTGGAAGATAAATAACTCAAGTAGAACATAGAGTTTGGAGATGATGGGAGGTATAGCACGACTGACATCTGTATAGTTACATTTCAGAGGGATTCTGGCTCCCTTCTTAGACTCAAAAATGTGATGTATGTTCCAGCACTAAAGAAGAATCTTGTTTCCGTCGTGGTATTGGAAGACGGTGGCTATGATGTGATATCTAGAAAATGAAAAGTTTTCCTTAGACACATCACCACAAGATAGGTGAAACAAATCAGTGTGCAAGTCAAGAACATGTATGCACTTGAGGTAAAAGATGCATGCAAATCCTTGAGGGGAAAGGCAAAGATTAGAGACTTGGTGGTTGAGAGGGAGCATGAATTACCTTTCAACATGCAACCTCAGAAGCAACCTCAGCAAGTTGTGGAGAAACCACAATTGGAGAAGCAGATAGGAGACTGAGTGGATAAATCCACTCAAGCATAGACCTATAGTAGGGGGGAATTTAAATCCAAGTGGGTAGAAGGAGCACATGCAGCCATACCTCCAGGTGTGAGGTGGGGCAATATGAAACCTTAGTCCAAGAGTTTCATAAATTGGGAAGGGTCCATTGAAGTGTGTTTGTGTCATGGATCATTATGTTTCTTCGGGGGCCCACAATATTCAGTAACAGGAGGATTAGTTTCAATTATATACTAAGGAGTGTAGAGCAGTGTTGACAACAAAGCAAGAGGCTCATTATAAGAGTCAACAACAACACAATTGATTTAGTTTATTTTTTTTGGATGCTTTTGGGTTATAGATGTTGCAATAGCAACAACAACAGTGACAAGAGTTGCATCTAGAACATTCCAAAGGTATCGGATCGAGATAGAGTTGAATTCCTTTCGTGTTGAGAGGGAGTGTTGAAAATAGCAACAAGAAATGTCAAAAATAACATCAAGAAAGAAAACACTAATTTAATTTTGTCCTTGAATTAAATTAGGAATTAAATTGTAATTCCACATCTCATGACTATTTGTAATAGTTAAGTAAGTTAATTTTACTTATTTGACTCAATTAATTTGAGTTCATGGTCTAACTTGAGTCATGTAGAGTGTCTACTACTTTTTAGGAGCCTTGGTTGAGTTTATTTTGAGTTGTAATTAATTAATTCAGTTCAACTGAGTTAAATTCAGTGAAACTAGTTCCAATTGATGAAGGAATTAGTGGGAGATTCAGTAGTGGGGTGTAACCTACAATGATGAACCAGTAAACTAAAGATTCACTCATAATTAAATCATGCATGTCAGGTCAGAGAAATACCTAGTTGAGATTGGAGTGTAGGGAAAATTTTCTATCAATTGTAAAATCATATAACTTAAACCGTTGGTGCATGCACTTAGAGGAAGGCCTATGAGGATTGCGCAATTCATAATTGAGGAATTTCCACATTAAATAGAGGCTCATTCCCACGGGAATATCATAAGGAAATAGGGACTTGGAAAACAAAAATTTGGCTAAGTATTGGCTTGAGCTTGTTTGGGAAGAAGTGAGATAGATAGAGACAGTGCAAAGGTTTCTCGGGCTTGAGAAAAGCATTGTAATGTTCTTATATTTTCTGATTAATGTAATATATAGATAGTAGTGGTTTTTAGCTAAGGCTTTCCCTAGAAAATTATTGTGTTATGTGTGATTGAATTATTTCTCTTTATGCTTCGTTATTTCATCGATCAATGATTATTTCTGTTGATGAGTAGAGTATATTCAAGTCAATTGTTTTATCATATCAAAATCCATGGTTTGAATCTACAAGGAATTTCTACTTCTTGTTTTCATTGGCATGGGTTTTTCTAGGTGTGACAATGATTTTCAGCCTTGCCTTGCAATTTCCGGATAGCCATGGTGTGATGGGGTTCTTCTACTTGGTTGAGCTAGATTGCGGATGGTTTTGAAACTGAGCGAGCTGCTCTCATGAAAAATCACAAGGCCTAGGAATCCCTGGACTAGTACAGGTTGGATTGTGGTAAATCCTGGTTGCATATACCCTTGTTGGGCCTAGGAATCCTTGACGATAAATGTTGGTATATACGGTAAATACTAGAGGGTGGAGACAGACAAATTACTCACAGTTTAGGTGGAGAGATCTAGAGGCATCCATTCTTGTATAGGCCTAGTGATCCCTGGACGGTATATGGTGGGATTGCGATAAAGCCAGGTAGTGTATGTTTCTTGTTTGGGCCTAGGAATACCTTGGAAAGATATACGATAAATCCTAGTTGTATAGGTGCTTGCTTCAGGGCTAGAAATAATTGGTCGGTTATGGAAGGATATGCGGTAAATCTTGAGAAGCATGCTCAGTTTTGTTGTGAGTCCCAGATTCATGCATGAAATATGGCACGAGCCCTAATCAACTGAAAGAAAGATTTGGTTCAACCCAATCTATGGTCAAGTGGTACGTGGAAGTCCCTGACTTGGTTTGATTTTTCATATGAATAATAAGAATATTTTCTCTTGATTTTTCTTTGTAAATTTTCTTTTTATTATGTGAATTTAATTGTTGTTCTATCATCGTTATTTGTTGGTTATATGCTGGTTATAAACATGGTTCTATGACAGTCTTGAGTTATGGATCTCATCATGTTTTTTTAGTAGATGAAATGTTAATGAATGAATGACCTAATAGATGATAATGCAACTATTGTGAGAGGGCATCAAACCTTATTGATGATTCTAAGATAAGTATGAGGCCCCTATGTTCATATGCATATTTATTACTTGTACATTACATGTTTATTATGTGTTTGACGAAATGCATATCATGGTTAGGATGATTCTGTTTAGTTCCTTGTTCAAATTTTGCTTTAGAGGCCTTGTCTTCTTGTTATTTATCATTCTTGAGAGTTTCATCAAGTTCTAGGCAAAGGCCTGGGTCCTAGCCTAAAAAGATGGCTTAAATCTTGCGGTCATTGGCACAAAACTAGCTGAAAAAAATGCAGTGCCATGGAGGCCTTGTTGTGAGAGCTACTAGAGGGTTACAGTCGCATGGAGGGCTTGTCATGGGAGAAATTAGTGGTCTAGTTCAGTTAAAAGGAAATATAACTCAGGGGTTGGGTACCTGGAGTGGTTGTTAGCCCCTAGGGGTCATGTAGCTCCCGAGGAAGGTCAATTTGGTTTTGGTTTGTCAATTCCACTTCCTTAACTATACTTGGGGAGAAGAATCATATCATAGTAACCCTTTGTCACATATTTACCCTGGTAGAAGGGTTATCTTGGGTAAGCGTGGGAGGAGAGTGTTACAGATCGGTAACAGAGCAAGTTATGTTCTCTTTGGGTCATGTATGGTTTCCATTCTCTTTAGTGGATATCTGATACCACAAAGTGATATTAGAGCATGGTTCACCCCTTGGACTAGATGGGAGGAATGTGGTTATCATACATGCATGTAGGTTGTATATGTGCTTGATGTGTATGCATCATGATGGTCATTGTTGCAATTGTGTTGTCATGTGAAAGTTTAAGGTGTGGTTGCTGGGATGTGTTTGTCATGAATGCATGTAGGTTGAATATGCATTTGTTGTGTATATTAGTTGCATATGTATTTTTTTATGCATGTTAGTGCCTATATGTTGTTATGCATGCATTGTTATGAGCATGGTTGTCATGAATGATTTCATGGTATGAAGTTTCTAATGTCATGCATGATGCCAATATATTGTTATGATTATGATTATACATGTATTTCATTAATCTAGTTGATCTTGTAGATGAGATATCTGCCCCTGAACTATACTAAGGTACGTTTATTATGTTTATATTTTGGTTTAGCTGACATGATATACTTGTAGGAAGAATATAAAAGATGACTAACAAGATGGTAGACTATAGTTCACAATATTATCCCTATAGATTAGATGAGAAACATGGTGATGGGTACTCTCTTGACATAGAAGACACTTTGAGAATTTTGAAGGCAGAAATAAGAAGTTGCAAAGAAGATACTGGCATAATAATTTAGGCATAGGAGAAACAAGCAAATGTTAATGTAGTGATCCTTCAGAGTTTGTCGGATTTGCAGAGACAAGGACTACTTAGGATTAGTCGTGGGCCAAATTACATGACTAATGGGGCATATGGCAGTAGGTCTCATGGTGGGCACAGGTTGGATAAGGATGGAACGATAAGATATGGGACATTCTTGGATACGTTGAATAGGAGAGGTGATGGGCACAGGTTCTATTCCAGTTCCAGTTTCGGCAGTACCATAGTCATTATCACTATCATCCTTACAGAAGGAGTGATAGGGGATATTTTCCAAATGAGTTTAAAAAATTCAAGCCACCTACCTTTCATGGATATTTGAAGAACCCAGAAGATGCAAAGACATGATTAATTAGGATGAATAATTTCTTTTAGTTACATGATTACATAGAAAACATGAAGGCCATAAAATCTATCTTCAACCTCAAAGGGAAAGCAAAAATTTGGTGGGAAGATGTGAAGCGACTTAGAGACATCAGAATAAAGGAGTTGAGTTGGCATGAATTCAAGAGACTTTTCATTAAGAAGTACTTGTTAGAAGGTATTACGACAGTAAAGCTAAGGAATTATATGAGCTAAATATGGGTTCAACGATATATGAGGAGTATATAACCAAGTTCCTGGAATTGTTGAGGTTTGTACCATATGTTAAGGATGAGAAAGATAAAGTTCAAATATTTTTCAATGGAGTACCATTAGCATTTAAAGATTGGATTGAGTATGATGAGCCTCAGTCACTTGAAGATGTCATTGGAAAGTTGAAACATTGTTATGAGAAATCAAGGTGTAAGTCAAAATCTTAGCAGGACTAGAAAGGTAATGATAAGAATGAAGGAAAATGGGATAAGAAGCGGACAAAACCTCATGACACAAGTAACAAAGAGAATGCAATACTGCCAAATAATTTCAATGCATCTAACAGAGGACGAGGATTTACATCTGACGAGTAGAGAAAGGGTGAGGGGAGGAAGCCTTTACAGTGTTAGACTTGTGGGAAGGATCATTGTAGGAGATATTGTCCACATCATCAGGGTGGAAGCCGCATATCTACAGTGTTCAGGAGGCAAAAACAGTGGGGGATGTTAGACAGAGTATTCCTCATATCTATTCAACATTGGATAACAAGAAGGATGATCATCATGCATCTATTATCAAGATGGACGGTAAACTTTGTGATCAATTTGTTTCTACTTTGATTGACCCTGGATCTAATTATAGTTATGTTAATCTTGACCTGGTGGATAAGTGTGGTTTGAATAAATAAGTACATGCAGAATATTGGTTAGTGCAGTTGGATATAGGTATAAAGAAGAGAGTTCATCATTGGGTAAGATCTTGTGCCTTTGAGTTGAATGGTATGTCTACATCAGTGCATTTAAATGTGCTTCCGTTTGGATCATACAATATGTTGTTGGGTATGGATTGGTTGTATCTTCATAGGAATAAGGTGGATTGTTATGAAAAGGAAATTAAGTGTTTGGATTTTTATGAAAAGGAAATTGAGGGTAGGCTTTAGGACATTTGTCAATGTGGTTCTCTACAATGGTAGGGCTAATGCTAGGCATTTCAAAATATGACTAAGAAAATACATCCCTAAACTCTTGGAATAGGGATTTGTATGAGGCAATTTCTTTGGATGAGTAAGTTGCCTTAGCAAGATCTCTTCGACGATGTCAGGATGGTTGAGATGTATACCTTAACAGTGGGCAAGATATTGGAAATGTTTCCTTTTCCAAACACATTGGGCACATGTATGGGGTGTTTAAACCAATCTACATAGAATGCAAGAAGGAAATATTTGGTCTCTATTGCATAAATGTTGTTATTTAGTGTATCAATAAGTGTGAATGATTTTTCTGGGAGGAAGAAAGAGCGATAATGCATGACATCCCATGGACATTCAAGTTTCATCATGGCCTCCAGGATGTCCTTGTTAGAATGAAAGAGGTTCGAAAATGGCGATGGAGGTGATGATAGGTCATGAGGCATTTGTTGGTGCATGGTAGTGCTAGTTAACAAGTAGGGGAATGATTCTACACTTGTTTTTGTAGAACCAAGAGATTTTTATAATGCATAGATGAGGTGGGTCCATGCAGTCATAAGTGGTGCAACCTTCACAACAAGTGAAGCGATTTTGACATCATGGAATGATGAGAAAATGAATTTACTCATGGTTCATAAGGAAGAATAAATGAAGTGAATATGATGTTGTGTGTCATTGACACTAGGGGTAGGAGGTATCTCTCTGATGGTTTCATGAGGGTGAATGAGAGAAGATACCTAGGAAGGTGTCGACATCCTAGGAGCCAAAGTGGGAGCTCATCCTCTCTAGGATGAAACTCTTACTAGTTTTCATGCATGGGGTGTCGCGCTATAGTAGGCTAACCGAATATCTAAAGAAGCGAAGATGTGGATGAGGTGTGGGAAGTTTTGGTGCAAATATCACATGGGTGTAAAGCATGTGGTGAAAATTTTGAGGCTATTCAGTAGATAGTTTGCGGTGCAACTTCACTCATAGCTCTCAATGGGGAGTTGGGAGGAACATCCAAAGGCGTCTTGCCTAAAGTGGTAGCATGTCACCAGTCAAGAGGTGCGGGAAATGGCATGTGTGGTGTGTGTGTTGTGTGCAAATATGACAAGTGTGACATTTTCACCCTACCTTGTTTTTGTGTGCAGGATGAGGAGTTGGAAAAAAATAATGAAGAAAAAATAGAATTTGTTTAAAGGCTTGACAATGATTTGATCAAATGTCCCTATTTATTGCATAAGGCACATGAAGGGGTTGGTTTTGAAGCATTTTGGTTTGCCTTCTTTTTCTTTGTCCTAGTTGGGAATGCCGTAGAATAGGTAATATGATGGAAAGAAGCACATGGGTGCGTTTACTGCAAGGTTTCTTCCTCAAAGACACAATAAATTGTTTGAGGTACATCTTCACTAGATGGGGTAGTGGAAAGAGATGGAGTGACCATACTGGCATGGTGAAGGGTGACCAATATTCCCCAATAACAAGGGAGATCAAGGCAATGATGAGTATAATGTTCATGATACATGCAAATGGCGCACATATGGTTGGTGCGTAATCCATTAGTGCGAGACGAGGTGGCCATCTCTCTTATGAGGGAGGTGGAAGGTAAGGGTGACTTTGGGACATGAAGAAGGGATTTCAACTCTTTCAATGATGAGAATTGGTTGGTAGGGTTCCTTGTTACATCACATGATTCGCATGGGGGAGATACCCTAGGAGAATAAGTAGCTAGAGTGTCAGACTTATTCACATTCCATTTATCCTTCTTGGTGGCACTCTCTGGTGTTGATGCAGGTGATACTACAGGTAGTAAGGTTTCTTAAGGGGGGTTTGGTAACCAATCCCATTGATATAATACCTGATATTTCTGACATGGATTAGGGTGCCAAATACTAGATAGGCATCATGAGAGGCATATTTGGTAAGGTGAGGGTTGCCATGACTTGGTGCAAGATGAATCCATGTGAAGGATATAAGAAAGGGGTCTAAGTAATAACATGAGGTAGAAAATGAGGTTTGGTGACCAAAACATTGGATTTTTTTGAATTTCATGGTTGAGGGTGTTGAGTTTAGTTACCATATTGTTTTCGAAAGTTTTAGTGTCTACGCATAAACGCTTAAACCCCTAGACTAGTAGCTAAGTCTAGAACAGTTGTTCAAAGTACTCTCTACCTTTTCTATAAGAAATAGATTAAATAAGAGAAAATAGAACCTACTTGTAGCTTCCACTTATTCCTTATCTCCCATGACCGATTTTGTCGCTCTTTCATGTACTTAAGCCGCATGAGAAGTACCTGCACATAGACAGAAACAAGAACCCATCAAAGCATATGATAATGATTTATTGATTAAACATAGCATGGAATCAAGTACATGATAAACATATGAAAGCATCAATGAATAACACAAGCATATGGAAAAAGCTTTGAACACTTTATTAGTAAAAGGAAGAGTTACAACCCATTGCTCGATTTAGAATCACTCCTCCAGTTCAATCCCATCCTCTCCTCATAACAAGCAAGACACTTTAACATCATTACAACACTTGTAATCAACTCAAGTCTCATACTAATAGCATCTCCCCATAATTCAATAATTTCCAGCCTAGCCAGCCCCTGATCACTTAGATGAGTGGTCTTTTTATAGGTGACTGAAGGAAGTTAGGCCATTAATTGTGATTATGAATTCTCTTCCAATTAAGGATTTAGTGCCATGGAGGAAGAGATAAAGGGATTGATGTACCTTAATTCCCTTCCTCATCCAAATACGAACCCAAAGGAGTGGATAGCCTTGAGAAACTTCTAGAGGCACCCAATGGATAAGGAATCTTTCAAACTCTCATGGAAATTCGCTCAAATTCGCCCAACGCAGGCCAAAGAGGGACCAAGTGTGTTGCAATGCACACTGACAATGTATTGGCTGCACTGCAATGCACCCTAATGAAGGCTTACCTACGCTAATCTTCTTAGAGGTAATTTCTGGATGATTTCAGTGATGGAACTTCTTGGGAAGCTAGGCATTCTGATGGTTGACTTCTTTAGGGCATGTAACAACTATATTAAGGGTTGATGGGCCCTAATAGTACTGATCTGTTAGTTGGGGTTGATGTGCCCAAATGGATCTGTAACACATATGATGTGGTCATCATGTATACAGGAGCTGCGGAAACTAGTGCGACTATTGGTGGGTCTCTTGGATATGTGCCAAGGAGGGATGAATATTTGAACATTCCTGCGCCAACTTCGGTCAAGTAAGGGGCCAATTCATTTTAGGACCCTATAAAGGGTAATGCACCATCTCGGGATAAAGAATTCCTTGTATCATAATGTGTTAATTTGTCAATGGCAATGATTTTCCCATTGTGGGGGAGAATCATGGTGTGAAATACTGATGATGCCACCACCTTCATGGCATACATGTAACTTTTTCTAAACAAGATGTTGTAACAAAAAGGGGCATCAAGGACTTCAATATATATGAGAACTATATTTTTGGTAAGTTCAACAGGGACGTTCTGAAAGAGTCCTATAGGTGACGATGGGTGACCATCATATTCCCTCAATGTGATGGAGGAAATAGTGATTATGAGGGATCCTAATTTCTTCCTAACCAACTTCAACATAATACATGTGGATGCCTCCTCATTAATAATGCAACAATGGATAGTAACATTTCGAATGGTGATAAGAATCTGAAAGGTGACTATGGATGGTAGTCATGGTTCTAAATTGTCCAAGTCCATGGTGATTAAGCGTGAATCTAATGGATCAATTACACTTAATGCAAAAAGAAGATATTTCAGTTGAGTTGGACATGTTTAAAGAACCTCCAAAGCATACATAACAAATGGAGATTGATCGAGGTCATCAACAATACTATAGTTGTAGGAAAATTTTGAATTATGGGCGGTGCAATGTAATGGTCCCTTCACCATCTTAGAGATGGGTTCAGTGGGAGGTTTTTGTATGGAAAAAGGTGGCATAGTTGTATTGGTAATGGGTACTATAGATATTGAGGGATTAAGATTTAGAGGGGTTCCATAATCAAGATTGCGTGTTTGGAGCAAGACATTTGTTCCTTGCATGTAGAGGTCGCAATTAGTGGAGTCACTACAATTTCCCCCTATTTGATTTTGATATTAGGGAGGACCTTCCTCATTTTGTGATTTGTTTTTGTATGATTATTTTTGTTGTGCTAATAACAATTACATATTTTTAAACATATGCTTGCTTATTGCTTCTTGTGTTGAGGTTTCCTTAGTTGTTTGTGCATGTAAATAGGTAAATTTCCTTAAGTTTAAATTGAAATTCATGAGAAAAATAGCTTCAAACACAAATACTGAACAACAGACATTCAAAGTATAGAAAACCATCAAAGAGACACTTTAACACAGTGTTTTGATGAAGGATTTCAACCCTTCTGGGCTACATCTCCTTGGTCCAACTTCCATGGCTTGGGCCTCTATATTAGCTCAATGTGGAAAAATGTTGTTTTACAAAGATCTATGGCTCCTAATGCCTACACCAATGTTTTCATAATGTCCAAATTAGCTAAGAACACCTCTTTTTGAGCTCAATTTGGTCAAAATTTGACTTCTCTAGGGCTCAGTCAGTGTTTTCCTAGAAAAGCTCCACTAAATCTGGAATGACTCTAGTTAGCACACTAATTTTGGAGGCAGCCCGAATTTTGGGGCACTGCCAAATCTTCCGCCAAATTAAACTCGAAGTTAGACTACACATAATTATATTTAAACCTGGATTAGTGTTAAACCTTGTGATTAACGCAAAAACCGCAAAGTTTACTAACCACAATTGTAACCTCTAGCGAAACTGGACACATGCAAACAGTTTGGTGTTATGGTAAGTCAGAACCAGAACCATTGGAGCTTACCATTAGAGTTATGGTATAGTTCACATGCGAAACCATCGTGGAGTTGTTAACTTTGCATTCACATGGGGGGAGGGTTGGCCTGCGGGCTGGCCCTCCCCAAACTGCCCAACCTCATAACCTTAAAACTTAAATATACACCATGCAGTTATGGGTTAAGAACCACGGTGTAGAGGAGGCATTAAGGTGTGATGATGGTAGTCCAGAGGTCGTGGGTTCGACCCGACCTCCAACCAAAATTTTTCTCCATTGTATAGAAAGCCAACCCGACCTTTGGGAGGTGCCATATCATGACCTTCGGGCTTGCCACGTGGCATTCTTCCATTGGTCCAGAATAAAACCAATAGAATCGCGCCAACACACCCATGTACATACCAACCAAATGATGCCACTTGTCCATCCCTAATTCACCGTTGACCAATGTTGACCATGCCTAGTCACCTGCCACATCAACAATACGAACTACTAACTATGCAATGACTAGGCATTTTTGTTTTGTTGCAAATTTTGCCTGTTTAGCAAAGCGATCAGAACATGATAACTTTCTCATATGAACTCGGTTTTCGATGAAATGAGTTCTTTTAGGATCGTTTTCCCAAGATAGACATGGCCATTCAGGTTTCGATCCATTCTAAGATCTTTGATTTTTGAGCTAAATACTGAGCACCTGATCATTTTGAGTAGCTACCACTCTTTGATGGGGAAACATATTTTGCATGATGACGGGTTATTGGTTTTCTCCCCCTTGGCCACTAGCCTCTCTCATGTGTTTCAACTCTGGAAATTGAGGGAAATGATGCGTTTAGTGTCCATATTCTCTACAAACGGTACACAAATGCTTAGTCCTTAGACAAAAATTATTGTTTTTCTTTTGTAGATTATTCATTCCCTATTTTTGGTTTTGGTTTCAACTTGGGGTATTTCCCACAATCGACACCCTTGGTTGTTGTTGTTGTTTTTGGTTTTCCCATGTCCTTGATCTCCTTTCTACTTATTATTCCCTTTACTTTAATTAGTATTAGGTGGGTTTACAATGTTGAGTTATTCAAACAACTGTTGCTATTGGGGGAATGAAGGTTGAACAAATTAACCCCTGTGTTTTATTGAGGTGGGGGTTTATTTTGTTGTGGTGTTGGGAAAGGAAAATAGGGATTGCCCTAATTAGGGTTTTTGTAGGTAAGTTGGGAGGTTGACATGGCTTCCAAATCACATTTTGGGTATAAGTTCCCTTGCATGGGAGGGTTTTAGGAGGTGCAAGTTGGTTAGGATAAGATCCATCATTTGAGGGTGTTTTTGTTGCAGATGTTCTGCTGAACGTGAAATGTGGTTGCATATCATACATATTTCTAGGGTATGGGTGAAAATTCCATAGTTAATTATAGGTGAGGGTCTCTATCAACCCTTCAACAACATTTGATGCTCTAGGTTTATCCTAAACAAATGATTGCAAGTAAAGAGAATCTGGGATAAGATAGTAAAGGTACCCTAATTATGTGTAGATAAGAGAAAATTACCAGGCTTTGTTTATGGCCTCTTCTTCTAATTATGTCATGGTAGTGGACACATCTTTTTCAGTTATGGGTAAAATTGATTTCACAAAGAAATCTAGAAGGATAGGTTTTGTTTTGTCCACTTTGTAAAGACTATGGTGTGTGCTCCATTCATGGATATGATCTGAAATATGGGTGGAGGTAGTCTATCTAAATTGGTTTAATAGTTCCATCCCTGTTTCATGGCGAATTAGGATATAGAAAAAGGTGAGGAAATATTTTTCTAAATACTTAAAGGTTTGATGGGAACATGTGGCCTTGTTAATGCACCATTTTATAGTAGGGCTTGTGCGGGTGCGTTGAAATAGTGCCAGTCGAACTGAGTCTCAATGATGTTGTTAGAGGAACACCATAGATAAAAGGTCATGATATGGTCGGCTTGATATTCCCCCTATTTTCCTTCAAATTTATGGATATTCGATAGTAAATTCGTTGGCATAGGGGGCCATTGTTGATTATGTACAATGGGATGATTTGTAAGCTTCGTAAGAGTTGGGAGGTTCAATGAGGCTACAAATGGTATTTTACTGGTATTCTCCATTGTAGGATGACCTTGAAATGTGGTGTTTATAGGAGTCCCTTTCAAGGTAGTGTTGGTAGGGGTACCCTATAGGGTAGTGTTGGTGTTCCACTGAGGGGTGGTGACAAGTGTACTTTGAGGGGAACTAGATCCTAACAAATTTGTACCAAGAATGGATGCACAAAATATTGTAGCTAGATGTTGTCTCCTATGACGATGTGGTGAGAGACCGGGAATTAATCCTAACAAAGGTCGGAGATCTTATATGTGCTTAGAACGACAAGAAACCTGGGGTCCCCTATGGTTCTCTAGAAGGTTCAAGAAAAATAATGTGAGGGGAATTTTTAGCAAATCGGATGTATCACATACATAAGACAAAGCAAAAAATAAATGGTTAATTTTCCCTTTAATTCCTTTAATGTGTGAAACAATCAATAAAAAATTTTGTGAGGTTTTGTGTATGATAAAAAATACCAAAATACCTAGCGTCCTTCCACTCAATTTGTAACTGGACCTTGTGAAGGTTTTTAAGAAGGGTACTAGGGCCACATTTTGAAAGTACTAGTGACATTTCCATTAGCCAAAAGCTAACAAAGGTATGGAATAGGTTTATAATGATAGGGTACTAGGGCCACATATTGAAATTATTGGTGATGCTTCGAACAACCTAACCGAAATCTCCTCCAAGTGCAAGTGTTCCCACACCTGCCACCTATAGGGAAATATGCCCTAAAAATTTGGCCACTAAGCTACCTACGTCCAACAGTAATGAGAGAATCTTATCTTCTTGTTTTCAAATTTGGACTCAAATCCCCTACCAAGTGTTAGGAGACAATAAGGATGCTCGTGATAATCTGTCATATAGTTCTTACCCGTTCACGGGTTTCATCTCATTACTGGTTTTTTCACTAGTTTGTGTAGGATTTGAAAGTTCCATGAAAGGAAAACTTATATGTTTCAAATGAAGAATAATCACAGTGGCTTATGGGATGCCTACTCCCATGGTCCTAACCTGAGCTATAAATTATTTTGTGACCCATGTGGGGAATTTCATTGGTTTACATTAAGGTTTCTTTTTAAATAGTCTTCACTTTGCTTAGGGTGTGCCAAAAATTTAAACTCAAAATAAACTAAGTACAAATATTGTAAAAGAGCATACCCTTTGCACAAAGTTTAGTTGAGTTTAGTGTGTGATGTGATGGTGTGTGCAAGGTGAATGGTGAACATACAAAGTGTTTGAATTGAAACAATGTGGATATTCAATGATCCTTTATAATTCCCCATAATTACACTAGGTTATGTTGTTCCTTGCAAAAAAGAAAAATATGTGTAGATAATTTACTATTCTTTCCTAAATATGCTATGTGAGCATATGGGGAGACGGAAAATTAACGCTTTGAGAAACTTTTCGAATCCCCCCATGGGTTCGCCACAAAGGTGCAAGGGAGGTAAGGCCTACTATCTTTCTTACTAACATCAAATCCTATTCCCAAAATAAAACAAAATAAAATAAGGATTTTATTTGCATAATAAAAAAAAAAATCTGCGAATTAGGGCTGCTTACTTCTTTCTTAGTTAAACTATGTGTAATTTTCCAATTGAAAGGGAGATGGTAGGTAGTATTTTAGAACCTTTTAAAATCTCCCAACAGGGTCACCATAAGGGTGCAAGGGAGGGAGAGCCTACTCTCTTTCTTATTCACACTAATCATAGTCCCAACATACTAAATTGTAAAGTAAAAGATAAGAAAATCACTCTACTTATGATGGTTAGTAAAGAAAAATAAAATCCTATATGAATTGTAAAAATGTGTAGGAGTGTAGGTAAGTCACTAAAGGCCACCAAAACACTTAGGAAAAGTAAATTCAATGAGAATTATGGTTCTCTATGTGTCTTATGAATTATGGTCAACACAATCATGAGAACTACACAACTGTCTCTGCAGAAAGCTGCGAGACCAGACTGAACATTTGAAAGAGAAGGATTTCAGGATGTGAACAGGTCCAAGGGAGACCTGCAAAGCTTTAGAAAAATACTATGACAAAAAAATAGAAAAATAGTGAGAAAAGTCTTATAAAACAACAAATTAGATTAAAAAGGGAAAGAAAGTGGCGTCACCATTTTGTATGGTGTGTTTGGTTGCATATGAGTCATAAATCTAACTTCCTTGTAGTTGGTTGCTTCATACAAGGAAATATACAAACAATGAATGATGTTATCGATTGAACATGGACAAAAAATACATTGAATTAAGTGAAAGCAATGCATACATAAAACTAAACTAAAACAACTTGAAATAAGTCATTGTAGAAAAACAAAACAACATACTAGGAAAAGGGCCCTCTTTATTGATTTCTAGTAGTGGAAAAGTTACAAATGAATTTCAAAGAGATTTGATTGAGCAATGGTGCTCAATATCTCTATGCAATGATTTCCCCTTCTCAATCGCTTTTGCAATCACTTGATCTCTTAGAGAAGTAAAGAAAACTCCCTCTAATGGTGGAGTTATCCTAGCATTGGTATGCTTGATTGATTCAGAGAAATTTTGGAAACATAACAATACACAACTTATTCTTATTTTTTGTTTTCCATGATCTTGAATTTATAGAAACTTTTAACACTGTCTCCCTCCTTTGGCCCATCAATGACGTTTTTTGGCTCATAAATGAGATGATAGCTACCATCATCCTTCCATTAAGGCTTCTTATAAGCAAGGCTCAAACAGTTAGCCTATCATGTCAAGAGTTTGAGTGTTTTTCAAACAAATGTTCCTCCTAAGGCATTGACTGGGCCTTTTGCAACCCTCATGCATGGCTATCAAATAAAATGTTGTGAGTATGCAATTAAATGTCTTTAGAGCACCTGAAAAGGTTGTTTTTTAAGTCATCTGTAAACAAATCTTTTGAATTTTTCTTTCCATAATTTTTCCAACTCAGAATGTGCCTTTTAGATGTTTGTTTCTAACTTTGAGTCCCTTCTATTATGTACAAATGATTGTACCTTTTTTTCATAATAACACCCCTTTTCCATGAATATTGGGAGTTGATGTGGCATTTTCTCTAAACATGGTGGTCAAACTAGGAAGGTCAACTTATGGGGGACATATCCTTTGCATATGGAATTTGATTGAGGCAATTCTTGTGCTATCAAAAAGGTATATGTCTGTAGAATAGTGCTAGCGTTTTTCATACAAGTAACAAAATTTTACCCAAAAAAAACGTTGTTTGATGCCTCAAACTTCTTTTGTATGGTTTCATACCTCAATTTTCCAAACTAGGACCTAATAGTAAAACTAGTGTTGTGAATCGATTCCTCTACATTTGCCACTCTAAAAGCCTCAATGTTGATGAAAAATAATATAATGATCCCCAAGATATTCTACTGAATGATTTGAGGGATTTTTTCCTCTACTTTCAATCGAGCGTACCATTTAGCATTGCTTGGAAGCTATCCTTTTAGCTGAGTCTTAAAAAGGGAATGTTTCTCTTGTCTTGTAGTTCTAGACTTCTTTTTCAAAACTATATCTTCTATCAAACCTAAGCATAAGATGCAAAATCATCTATATAAGGTACGGCATCTTCCTCTTCTTGTTCTAGCATGGAAGGCTCATAAAGTTTCAAATTCTCTACAATCACATCTGAGAAAATGTACATGTATCGGGGTATACTAAATTTATAGACATTATCTCCCATCCTTTCTAGTATATCAAATCCTTCATTTTTTTATAAGAACCCTATAGCTTCTCTTTGTTCAATTGTAACCATACTTTGTCCCCCATCTTGAACAACCTCTTTGTTCTGTGTTGATTACCTGGCCTTGTATATTTCTAATGACTTTTATAGTGTCTCTTATACTTGTATATAGAAATGCTTGATATTCTCAACAATTTTTTCTACCCTTAAGGCATCCCCTATAATATCCTCCCTCACTCATCCTTGTTTCCATATGCAATATCCAAAGGTGAACGTGAAAAATATCCAAGACAAGTTTCAAATGGGAACTTTCCAATACAAGTGTGGATTTCTCTATTATAAGAGCGTTGAATATATACCAAATTTTCATCCCAAGTATATGGATGCTTTTGATTGTAACCCCTCACAATATGCACCAAAGTCATGTTGACTACTTATGTTCCCCAAATATTAGTGGATAGAATGTTGTATACCTCTTCAACTTCATGCCCATCTTCTCCCAAAATGTTGTCCAGAATGCACTGAGAAATATTGTGACTGTGTTTGAAACAATGCTCTTTGGTATCCCAAAGTGCATCCAGACCTTTCCAAAGAATAAAATTGTTCCTTCTTTCTAGTTGATGGTCATTTTATAGGGCATTAAAACACACATCTTGCTAAACCTTTCAACTACGATGAACAAATGGTTGATTAGTTGATCTTACGTTAGCCAACATATTTTTTCTTCCCTTATTATACTTGATCACTAAATGAAATTGTTTAGAACCCCATCCGCTCATAATGTATGGTTTTTTGTAGCTTTAATTTGGGCATATAGATAATGTAGTGGCTAGTAATATATGTGGATTATTGTTTCCTTTTCCATTAGATAGTGTTCCCACTTCTTCAGAGCTTGTACCAGGGCATATTAGGTATGGTGGTTGAGAACTGGACCATGAAATACTTCACACTGGTAGTATATATGCCTTCCTCCCTACATAAAGACCACTCCCATATCATATCCACTTGAATTTGTCTCCACTTTGAAGGGATCCTGGAAATTTGGTAAGGTTAGAACTAGTGTTTCATTGATTTTCCTCTTTAACTCCTCAAATTCCCTCTGCTAACTCTTTTCCCATTGGAAGCTCTTACCACTTTTAATGGTGTGGAGTGGTGTTGTTATTGCTAAAAATGAGGCTATAAATTTCCTCGAGTACTATGTTGCAACAACGAAACTCCTGACCTAAGAAACATTAGAAGAAACTAGCCACTTCATGATGACCTCCATATTAACAATATATATCTTCATCTATCCTCCACCTATCATATGCCACATATACATCAAATATTATCATTTAAACTCACACTTCTTGAGATTTTCTAGTAGCTAGTGCTTCCTTAATGTCTCTAACACTTGCATTAAATGTGAGATGTGCTCCTCCCAGGTAGCACTGTATAAAAACATATCATCCAAATAAATAATAACGAATGAATCTATAAATGGGAACATTATATCATTCATTAACCTCATAAATGTAGTTGGTGCATTGCATAATCCAAATGGCATAACTAACCACTCATACAAACCTCTTTGTTTTGAAGGAAGTCTTACTAGATATCCTCTTATTCAACTCGAACTTGCTCATAGCCTGACTCCAAATCTAGCTTGGCAAAGTATTTGGCTTGCTACATCTAATCTAACAGATCATCTCTCCTGGGTAGGGATAGTTTTCTTGAGTGCAACTTTTTTTAATGCCCTATAATCAATACACATCCATCAAGTCTAATCCTTCTTTGGCACAATGATGATGGATACAGGCATGGCGAATTACCTAGTACAATGACACCATATTCCAATAGTTATTGCAACTGCTCCTTCAACTCATTGGCTTCTATAATAGACTACCTATATCTCCTAATATTTGGCATTGGAGAGTTTGGAAATAGTTGATCTCGTGCTCTACTTCCCTCTTGGGTGGTATCCCTTTAAGGTCTTGGAACACACACATGTGTTCTTATAACAACTCTTCCAGTTGTTTTTTTGTTCCTTAGTACATCAGGATTAATTTTCTCTTACTAACTCTTCTATAAACTAATTTTCTCTTAAAAACAATAAAAAATATTTCTTGCTAGAACAGATCATTTTTTTGGCTTGGTTATCACTTACCAGTGAAATTTTTTACTTTCCCTTATTCCCATTGATGGTGAAGGATTTCCATCCTTAGTGAGGCAATATTAGATGGCTCTCCACATGAAAATTGCATCCCACATGTACATTTAGGGAGTTCCAAACACCAATCTACATACATCAAGGGGAACTACATCTAGTTCTATTTCATTAATAAAATCAACACTTATAGAAAATCTATTTTTCATTATTTGGTTATCTTTATTTCTGCATCCTTATTTACCCATCCCAATGGATATGGTCTAGGAATTTCCCTGATACCATCTTGTTGACTAGCTTTGTTGCAATGGGATTTCACTATGATCTTGAGTCAAACAGAGCATCAATATTTGTTTTCCTCACTTGCATCTTTACGTGGAAGGGTATAGTGTTTTTTTTCTCTTATTGTTGCTAATGATTACTCAAATTGACCCCCTTTTGCACTAATGTACAAACAATATTATCATCCACGTCTAAGTTGATTTCCATTGGATTACTCAAATTTGTGGCCATGAGAATCATATTCTTAGCATCCTTCATTAGGTTCTTCAGTTTAGCTCAAGTAACTTCCAATACTTCTCCTTTGTATGACCATTATTATTACATTGATAGTAGTGGTTGTTGGGATCTTTGCATTGATATGTTATGGTTGTTGTCTTTTTTTATTTTCCCTCTTTCCACTTCTTCTTTCACTCCTTGGAAGCTTCTTGGTGCTCTTTTTATTTTGACCCACTTGATTTCCATTTGTTTAGGTCTATGTTCTTAAGGTATTGTGCTTGTACATAACCCTCATCCATTATTCTAGGTTTGAAAAGAATCACTTGCTTTTACAGATGGTTGTGTAAACCCCCCAATACTTGAAGAGTATGTCTAGGTTCATTGGGGACATACCTAAAATTATGGACATATTTCTAAATTTAGTGGTGTATTCTTATATATTCTTCCCCTTGTTCTTCCTAAAGTAATGCCACCAGGTCCACTAGTCCTCTACATACCCGATAGGGTAAAAATGTGACTTTATGAGAGTTTTAAAATCCCCCACTTAGTTACTATAGGATCTCCCTCTAACTTCAAGGTATTCATATGGCTTTCCAACCAAGTCATGGCATAAACCTCTAATTTCAATAGAGTGAATGAGATTAATCATTCTTCATCTATATGATGAACACTACAATGAAATTCTAATTGTTGAAACCATTGATTTAACTTCAAAGTGTTGATGTCACCTTGATATGTATTAATGTCAACCTTAACTACCATTTTGGATAGGGATTGTGAATGGTTCATGTTGGCTTGATGTGGCCTGACCTGGGTTCATTTTTAACTACACCAACCAACAAAACCCTAAAACGCTGGCCCTTTCAGCAACAACCCATGTAGCGTAGGTTGTAGTCTTACTCGAAGCAGTATTGGGGGATGCTAGAACTAGGTTTCCACATTCAGAGGCCTATGTGATGGTTTCCTGAAGTTCTTACGGCTAAGATCCTTTGAGCACATTTATCCCTTCCAAATAGACAACTACTGCAAATCTAACTAAATGGCATCCAAATCTTCGTGAAGGTACTTAGTTGGACTTATTATGCATAAATATTATAGATATACCAGGTTCATGTAGTAAATAAGTATTCATTCATATAAAACACATTACAAAGTGAAGATATATAAACTTAGTAGAAGTAAATAAAAGAACAAAGATGCATCAATTTCGGCCCAAACAGTCTTTATTAATTGTAAGTGTTCAAATATAAACTTCTTATCCCTGTGCACTCGGATGCAGGGGCCCACACATTGAGCTTACATACTTACCAAGGTCTCCATGCACTCAACTGCAGGATCCTTCCCCTTTCTCCTAAATACAAGAAATATACCTTTCCTACCTTAGCACCTTTCCCTTACCATGATTCTTCCTTGATTGATTGCTTGCTAGACCCGCTATGACTCAACTATTTATAGATTTTTATTTATAATACTGTTATCACAAAACCTTGACCTGATAGGCTGTTGATTAGGAAGGCCTTGTGTAACTCTTTCAAACCAAATTTTGGCTCAGGCTTAGCCTCCTCAACCTGAGAGGGCTCTCTCACTAGGTTAAAGATTTTGATAATGAATTAAATGGCTAACTCTATGAAATAAGTGAGGAAATATGAATGGTTGAACACAATTAGTAAATATCCATTGGGCTTATGGAGTCAAGAAATGCTTTAGTATGACAATAATATTAGCTTTACATGG
>APFE030512325.1:86040-145667 GCA_000404065.3 Pinus taeda
AAGAGGAACAGAATAGATATCAAACGATTTCTTACATCCAATGTCCAACCCCTGCTAACAAATGCGAGGGGGAATATATAGAAGTCTATTACAAAATATCTCAGGCATTGAGTCATCTGAGAGGGAAAATATCTTCACTAACTCGTACAGAGATTTCAGATGAAAAGTTATTGCAATCTTTAATGAACTTTAAAGGCTCTTAACTCATGTCCGAAGAATTTTGACCTTTGGAGCTCGCGGAGTAGGTTGAGCTCTTTGATATAACTGCTAAATGACGTGTCTGTGCAGCTGTATCTTCCTGTGGCTTCTCGGCCCTGTCACCTGTGACTGCTAATGCTACTGTGGTGGCCGGAAACTTGTGCTGAGTTGGCTCAGCCTCTTTCTGCATACCTGCTGATGTGTCTTTATATTCCTGTGTATGAAAATTAAAATATTTTCAAAAAAGCAAAATTACAATTACTGACTTTGATTTAACAGTAATCGTATCAACTCTTCCCACACATCTGGTGCAGGCAATTGGTGTTTCAAAATTGACCCCATGGTCTCATTGGCCTCTGTATATTTGTAAAAATGAGGGGGCTCATCAAACAAATGTGTGATCTCATTCATAATAAAAAATAGATTTTCTACCCTGTTGAAGAGGGTCTGCCCTGTTATTGGTCCTGTCTCTGTTGATGAACTGGCTGCCTCTGAGATCTGACTTAGTGCAAAAGTGTTTACTCTCTTGGCATATTTCTCATGGGAGAGCAACTTTCCTGATGGCTCCAGCAGGCTAGGCAGACCTCTGTTTTGCAATGCCAAAAACCTGTTCTGAAACTTGTTGATGTCTTCTTGCATGTCCTGGACCCTTCGTTCCAAGGTCTGGATCAGGTTTCTCAATGTCAAGACCCTTTTTATTAGTGAGATAGTCTCTGTCCTGTTTCCAATTCCCATTTTAATGAGCTGGGAGCTAGTTCTGTAGTTTAGCACATTAATCATTCTAGTGGCAAATTCAAGCATACTGCCTAGAGATTCCCTTGCTCATTGTATTTCTCTATGTGCTTTTCCAATGAGTGTTATTTGCTCATGGATGGCCTCAATATACTCCCACTGATCTATAATAGATTGGTCAATATGGCCCCATATGACCCTCTTGAGCTCAGATGTGACTTTTTATAATGTGAGCTCTTTCTCCAGATCAGTTATCCTTTTCTTGAGGGCCTTTACCTCCCTCTCTCTTTCAGCCACATTCTGCTTGGACTTGTCATATTTTTCATTGATTTTTTCCAGACTGTCCTTGGCTTGATTCAGCTCAGACATCTGGGACTCCAAGACCTAAATTTCGTTCCTGAGCTTCTGCATGTCTAGGCTTTGAGCCTGCTCCGTTGTTGGTGCTGAGGTGGATGGTTCTGCCTACTGTACCTGTTGGCTGGGAGGGGCAATGGCTTGAGGGATTTCCTCAAGATTTATTGTTTCTGGAGGTGGCTGTGAGGTTTGCCCTGCCTCCTTTTGCTGTAATACTGCCTGTAATGTGGCCTCTAATTCCTGCAGCTTTTCCTGAGTTTGGATGAGCTCTTTGTATAGTGTCATCAATAGAGCAGCTGCATCCTTTTCCTGCCTGAGCTAGGCAACCTCTTCTGTTTGAGGGTGAAGAGTTGCTGGGATTTTTAACATCTTTTTTAGTGCTACCATATCAGTATCCCTTAGCTTCAGGATTTCTTGGACAGCCTTAACATCTTTGGGATCATACCCAAGCTCTATTATAATTTCTTCCAGAGCTTTGATCCTATTGTCCTTAGCTTGAGAGGAAGCCCTTTCCAACTCAAGCTGTGCAACAATGTTATTCAGGCTATTCTACAGCCTGTAATTTACTAGGGTCTTGTCTGCCAATGTGGCATAGACCATCTGACCCATCTGTTTATGCAGCTCTATTTGATCCATTGGGTGGATGTCTTTTGACAGGACCTCTAGGTTTGTCCTGATGTAATCTGCAGCTGATTGTGGTTGCTGCACTGTTGGTGTAAAATGGCTCATGATCATTTTTCCTTCATGTGCATCAAATGCAGAAATGAGCCTTTGTTGGTTGGTAGGAGCCATATTCAGCAGGTGATTGTAAAGTTGCAGCTTCAGTGGTTCATTTCTTCTCTTTATATCCTTAAATTGCTGCTTAATGCTTTTTTCTCCTCCCCTCCTCTATCCTGAGGAGCTCAACTCTCCTACTGCTGCCCTGTCTTGCTCTTGTTGTAAAGAGCTGGCTGAGGCCTCCATGCTGGGCAGGCCTGTTCCTGAAGTCTTCCCCATTGGCATCTCTTATTTAGAGAAGGGATTCAGTCTTTGCCTCTTCTCTGGTGATGCAGTAAGGGCGTTTCCCTATCTCTTTTCCTGCTCACGTCCTCCCTTTGAGGGGTTTGGAGGACAGATGAGTCAATTCTTGAGTCTTTCCTTGGGGGTGCCATCTGTGCTGGCTGCTGCTGGGTGGCCATTGGGGCCTCTGCTATTTGTTCCCCCTGCACCTGTTGGTCCTTTTGTTGCTGTTCTTGTTGGGGTGGCTGCACCTGCCCCTGTTGCACCTGTGGCTCTTCCATATCCTTCTCCTTGCCTTTGCTCTGAGCTTGGCCTGTGGTTTGTACTACCTCTTGCTATGCTACAGATGATGAGGCAGCTGCTCCTGATTGAGGCTTTGGCAGAGCAAATACCTGTGAAGGAGATTCCAAGTCAGCCATTTTCAATAGATGCCTTCTAGCTCTTTCATTCAATTCTTCTTGGGTGACTGGTTCCTCTAGTGTGCCCCTTCTCCATTTGGGTTGGTTGGCATATCTTTCAATGTGGGGCAAGCTCACATGTTCATAGCTAGAGAGCTTGTATTTTAGCCTTCTTAAGGATATGGATTGGTTAGGGTCATAGGGCTTCCAATGGAAACTGGTTTTCAGGCCAAGGAATTCTAGCTTTCTGTCAGCTTCTTTCCAGCCTTCCCTTTTATTCAAGACAAGGTGGCCCAATTGATTTTTCACCTTTAGCTGTGCCTTCTTTCCCTTGCCTGCAAAGTGTACCATATCGGCATTGCCAAATTGCTTGAAATATTCTAGGGCAAACACTCTCATAGGCACATACTTGGGCAATCTGTATGGGCGTAACTCACACCCATATATTCTGATTACAGTGTAGTTTTGGTAAAAGTACCAATCCCCTATGCTGTACACCTTGGATAGCTGCAAAATCCTCTGCATCTCATCAGTCAGTCTTGGAGGAGGTGAGCTTAAGAATAAAGACATGGCTGGATGGATGAAGAGGTCTATGAACTCATAGTAGGTATATGGAGAGTCGGTGTTGTTATGAAACGCCGAGGTCTAGTACACCACTGACCTTGGATTGCCTTCTACATCAGTTCTCTTAATCTCAAAGGAGAACTTCTCATGTTGATAGTAAAGAATGAGGTGGTAGATGTAGGAGGTGTATCTGAACACCTTCTCTCTGGACAGGTTCAAGAACTGCTCATGCATCTTATCTGAAATGTATGTGGCATAGTCATAACAGATTGGACTTTTTCCTGGGGAGGACATAGTCATCATTACTAGAACAGTTTCATCAATAAATTCCAGTGACTTGTACCCCAAAATGGAACTAATCATGTATGCAAGATCAACACCCAGTTGATTGAGGTAACCATCAAAAATAGGAGGGTGTAGCACAGTGTTAGAGTTTGTAATGAACAATTGGTTGAGCTTTAGGATCTGTGCATCTGTTAGTATCTTAGCTCCTTGGTTGATCAAGTCCATTAAAGACAAGGGGACCAATTTCTTCTGGGTCTTGAACTACAGTATCTCTCTGATGGCCTCTGGGGTGATGTGGAATACCACTGAACCTCTAGGGTCAAGCACAACCCTTTGCATGGGGTCATAGCAGACAGCACATAGATGAATCAGGTCAGGGAATTGGTTGACCTGAGGGAGCTTGAATATTGGAAGGAAGGAATCCCAATTATGCGTAAGTATGTCTGTCCCATTCCTTGTCGTTTGGCCTTAAGCTCATTCAGTAGATGTAGGGTGGAACTTGCATTTCGATTGAGGAGTCCTTGAGATTTGGAGTCTTAGGTCTTGCCAAATCCTGCCACTCCAGCTCTCTCTGAGGGGCATTTAGGGGAGCAACATTGAGGGCAACTGGTGCAACTGGAGTCTCCATGGTTGTTTGGATTCTCATTGGTAAGTAAACTTCTGTTTCTTGGGCCGGAAGGGCACTACCTGAGTGAAGAGGCAAATTGAAAATGCAAGGTAACAGGGCAAGTCCACAGCAACTGAAATATTGTTTTGGTTCCTTGAGAAGGCAAGTTATAGTGTCTAACAGACCTTCCTCGGCAATTAAGTGCAGGTTATGGGTTCTAGTTCACGACTGCGCGAACAAAGAATGCAGGTTTTTACCGAGAATTCAGTCGAAAAACGGCTCGGCTAGTGAAATTCGACTGTCAATTTTTCAAGAGGGAGCTGGGTATGAGTAGTTTTCTAGTGAATTTTAAGCGTTTTCTGTGCTTAAGGTGTTTTTAGCATTTACAGAGAAAAACCAGGTTTCAGAGAGGTTTTCACGGACAAATACCTAGTAGATGGATGGCCTGGGTCGGAAAAGCTAGTGGGTAGGCGCGCTGACGATCTCCTGGTTGTTTCGAGCAGGTTGGTAGAATTTTTGTCGTGAAACGCATGCAGAGAGCGCAGAAATGTTTTTGCAAAAAAGTGCAAAAAACGCGTAATTTTTGACAAAATATGGCTTTTTCGGGTCATTGGCGCCTTTTTTAAATGACGTCAGCATGACGTCAGCAGGTGGGTCCGGGTTGGATGATGTCAGCATGACGTCATCAGGTGACGTGGTGGCCTAAGACTGGTCCACGGGGGCGGTGAGGTGGCGGACAGGTGGACCAGTGATGGGTGGGGCGCGCGGTCGTGGCGCTGATATAGGCGGTAAGAGGACGCTGATATAGGCGGTAAGAGGACGCTGACATAGGCGGACAGGTGGCGCGATATCGGGCTACCTCTTATACGGCGGGGAATCTGTCAGAGGGGGCTCCGATGGATTCTGGAGGCGACGCGTGGACCCCACATGACATCAGCGTCTGACAGATATCGGACGTTATCTGTCGGACGTCGGGGCCGCTTCGAAATTGACGTCGCCCGTCGGATTAAAGGGGCTCGATCGGACAGTTATCGGGTCAGCAATCTGCGCGAAGGATACGGTCATCGGGCGAGGAATTAAATAATAATTTTCTTGATATGTGCACCTAGCGGGACCCTCAGGGATTTTTTAATGTTTTTTCATCGGTCCGCTATGTATTTTCATGAATGTGAATCAAACCCGAAACTTAGGAAAACTGGGTTTTTATGCATTTTCCTTTGAAATGTCGCATATGCATTAGAACTTAGGATAAATGGTTTTTTGATGAAATTTTTCATGTAAACAGCGGAACTGGGTCCCGACCTTAGGATAAGGTGGGGAAAATGGGTTTTTAGGCATTTTTCTCTTTTGAGCGGGTATAAGGGTAAATAAGGGGTTTTTCCAAGGTTTTTAGGACAAAAATGAAGGGTTGAATGGGCCAATGAGTGCTGGGGAGATAGGAGGTTAGGCTTGGGTTCTTGAGCTAACCAGATGTTAATTCAATTCCCTAGTAGTGAACTATATGGCTATAATGCCAAGGAGGGGGTATTTATACATTGCTTAGGATTTATACACCATGGTGTTATAGTAGTAGGGAAAAGGGAGCATAGGGAGTTAAATAATACAAGTTAGAGGTCAATATGGAGGGAGAAGGTAAATGAAGAGTGATATCACTAAGTTTTCTTGAAAACAACTTAGTTTAAAGAGTAGATCAAAATGAAAAGAACTTTACACAAGAAATGTGGCTTCTAAAGGCCATAAGAACCAATATAAAACCTGAATCTCTCTTGTAAACACATCTTGTGAAGGGATGTTAGTAATGAGTGGTAAACAAAGGGAAGAAGGGAAGTTAGACATGCTCCATTGTGTTGTTTTCCTTGTATTTGGTTAGCAAAGTTCCAGCTTGGAAGGAACAACACTTCTGCAACCCCATCTACCTACCCAACTATTTTGCCCAGCATTTTTTGTTTCTTCTTGGAGGGTGCACTTGGACTTGCAAACCCTTTATGTGCCTTTTCTTTTCCATTGGCTTTTTCCTTTGATTTCCTATCTAGCACTACCCTTATTTCTTCCAAGGCCCCAGATTAAGCAGTTGGGAACCTTAGTTCTCTGCTAACTACTGATCTGCCAAGATTAAACAGTTTGGACAGATTTCTTTCTCTATTCTATAACAAAAAATTGAAACATGGCATGATCTAGATTAGACTGTTGGACCATCCATCAACGCTATAATAGGCATGAAGGCATGTACACACCTTGCTTTTCCTTGGAAATATGGGATCTTTGAGTCAGCAAAGTAGAGCATATTTGGCATTTTAATTTGCCAATCATGAAATATGAAACCTATTGGTATAGGTATCCAACAGAACCAATCCATTCTGAAAAAAAAAAAAACCTCTCTTTTTTTTTTGAAACATATTTCCTACTGCCCAGAATGAGTCTTTGAAAAACAGGTGTAAAAATATGCTTGTGACAAATTGCACCTACAGCAGTTTCGTAGCACAAGTTTAACCATGAATTTATCCCACCTCATAATGAATTTGAAGAAACTGAAAGAGGTTTTTGTATTTCAGTATCTTAGGAAGAAAAGCCTATTTCATGTTTCAAAATTGAGTTCTCAGTTGCTCATGGATTGCCTTGGAAGTTGACTGCTATAAACAAGGAGACAAAGTTCCTCCTTTTTAGAGTTTCATCCTTATGCTTGTCTTTGAATCCTTCTACTGACCATGTTGTCTCTTTTAATCACATACATGCATTAAATTAACCATAGACCCTGCTCAAATACTTGTGCTAAGATGAATAACTCCTTTAATGCTACTTGATGTCTCATGAACAATACTAGCTATGAAATAATGACCATTTTCATAACATAGAGTTTGGAGTTCATGGATGTCCTCCCCTCACTTGATTTGCAATTTTTGATGTTAAAAACCTGTTAGTAATCCTTTGCAGCAGCCCATATTCAAGAAGGGTTCCTTTTTCTTCTCAAAATTGGCCCACAAAATCATGATGTGCAGCTACAACAGTTTCGTAGCGCACATAGTCTATTTTTGTGAGTTTCCGCTACGAAAACTCCTAGTTGATTTCGTAGTGCATGTAATTTTTGAAAAAGCCTTAACACATGACACTTTGAACAAATGTGGGACCAATGGTGGGTAAAACAAGATTGTTGACCATATTTAACAAAGGAAACAAGACTCTATCCTTAAAAGAAACAATGAGAATGACCAAGACCAATTCTTCCTTACCTTACCCTTTTTCTTTGAAATCTTTTCAGTGATAACAAATACCATGGTTTGTGGACCATGTGAAGGTCGAAAAATAACTATATCACCTACCCACCTAGGGGACTAAAGTCCCTTTGAATTCTAATAGCTTTTTTCCCTGCTTTCCACATTTCGCAGAGAATTTAGATTCGCTACAAATGATAATACAAAATTGACTCAAAACTTAACAAAATTGACCCCAGGGACCTCTTCTCAAAATATCCCCAACACAATTGTGTGACTTGCCCTCAATTCACTCAGTTGGTGCTTCAATCTTGTTTCGGAGGTCACCGTACTCCTTCTTCAATACTATTATGTCAACAGAACACTGCATCGCAGCCTGCTGCACTTTCAATACCAACTTTTCTGTAGTCGGGCCTTCCATTGTGAGGCGCATCGTTCTTTCAGTCTATTGGAGTGTCTTCAATTTTTTCTGCACTAACAGAGTAAGCTGACTTTCTTCCTCTGTCCATGGTTGTATTATGCCCTTTAAGACAACCTATTTTCTTTGTAGCTCCTCGATCTGCATTTGAAGTTGTTTTCCTTCTGTTAGGCGAGCGAAGCACTAGACTGGCGCCAAAGTGCACACAGTCACCCTAGGTTCATCAAACTATTGTTGCAGCTCCCTGATATTTATGCCAAGTTTATGTAGGTTTGTGTCCTCCTGCATATTCATCCATAGTTCCATTACTTGCTCGAAGATCAATGTGCATCCTGTGACAATTGCATCCAAAGTGGCCATACTTTCTATGATAGCAACTCCGCATTGTTCCCTGACTTTTGAAGAAGTTATTGGTTGCAATTTCAACTCGAGCTCTGAGATATTCGTTTGGAACTCAAATGTTACTTGGTTGACCTCATCCTTCGATTCTCTAACTGCGGTACCTAACTTCCAAATCTTCATCGCTGCAACATTGTCTGGAATTTGAAGTTCAGGCAATGTCTGACATGCCTGCTTAATTGTTACCTCCAAGCTCTAGCTTCATGCGGAATATATCTCATTTCCCTTCAACGCCTGAGCCTTTTTTGCAAAAATATGCTCATTATTCATCTTGACTTCACTGATAAGTGATAGTGTGTGCTTCTCCCTAATCCTGAGCTCGTCTGATACCCCCTGATGAAGTGCGTGTAGGGTCTAAATAGGCAGTGTAGCTAAGTTGACACCCACATCTTTTATCTGTCTTAGCTGGGTGTTTGCCTCATCTTCTTCTGCACACAGTGATCCCTCTGGTAATGGAATGACTCTGAGATCCAAATTCCTATCTGTCTCTAGAACAATTAGGCTCTCTTGAATCCCACTCGCCTGTCCCACACTCGCTTGAATTCAATCGATTTGAATCTGCAACTCATCTAGATCCTTCTGTATGCTTCCCAACATTTGCATGTACCACTACTCAAACTTTTTCAATAGCTTCGTCATTGTGTTGCGGACCTAGTCTCTGATCTCATCAAAGTCCCCCTCAGTGAGGACCATTGGATCCACATCTGCATGCTTATCAAATTTTGTTTCTTTCTAGACTTGGAAGTGGTGTCCCTAGTCTACTTCTATAATTTTAAGGGAGTTCTCTACTCCTTGCCACTTCCTCCTTCCTCCTAAGAGCTTTCCTTGTCCGTAGTATGTTGAGAAGTATACTCCTCAACCTCCAGTGTGGCCTCCTTTGCGACACGCTCCTTCTCAACAGCTTCCTTCTTTTTATGTGCTGCTTTTTCTCGAGTGGTAGCCTGCTCAACTTCCTTGAGGCAAAGAACCCTTCCAAGAAATTTTACTTTCATGATGAGTTAAATTTCATTTTTCAAAGAAATATAAATGAATACATGTGCATGTTATAAAGAAGAGGAACATGACAATCATCAACAACATAAAAACATAAGCCTTTGATAACAGAGTTCGTCCAAGAGGGACTATGTCTCCGGGCCCCGGTGTCAAGATGGTGTAGGTCGCTGCATTAAATGTTTTCAATAGTGATGATGTACATAAGAGGTGATGTCACTATCACACAAGGAAAATTCCCTCACACACGAGTGGTGCCAAGAGATGTTCCACTACATGAACTCTCATTCAAAAAGGACTCCTATCAATATGACACAAACTCATGCATGATGATAATGAGCATCCTGTTGACATGGCATGAAAGGGATCTCAATGCAAACAAACATGTCGACAACATGAGTATCCCATCAACATACAAAAAATGGACCTCAAAACACAACATCACGAATCATGACAACAAGTACATCACACAGATGATTCCACATCACATCAAGCAGGAATCATGAATTTGAGTAAGAAACAAGATCCCACATCAAGCATCAAACAGGGATCTATGCAGCACAATGAATAGCAAAAGAAGTACATGAAGACACTATATATACCCCACAACCAAGGGCCATTTGAAGAAGCGGATGTCAAATTGTTGAATTTTCTCAGACCATCGATCTCACAACATCGAATCTCATGGAAATGGTTGCTTACACATGAATGCTGACACCTGCACTCCACTTAGAAAAGCGGCTAAAAAATAGAATGAGCAAATGAAAAGTATGAACGCATCATTAGATTTGGGGCATCGAATAATGCAGAAGCAACTGTCAAATTTTTGAATTCTGAGAAATTAAGAATCTGGAGCTCAAGGAATCTTTTAGATTCCTCAAATATTTTGCCCCATGGGTTGACTAGAAATTTACAACTCAAAAGGCAAATTTGACCTCGTCATTGTAATCCTTGCGAAAAACCGTGAGAAACGACTGTAAACTTGACTATATTTTGACATGGAGAAAATTTAACTCTTCGGGAAAATTTCAAGGATCATGGTTCCGCTCCCTATTTCCACAATAGTCATGGTTCCACTTGCATCGATTTGCGTGCACGCTCTTGATCTCCTCCATCTCCCCACGCACTGAGAAAATTGAATAAGGAACTTCCTGAAAGTATTAAGCCTTGATGGGGCCCCTCTTTGAGCCTTGAGCCTTCCTTGATCTTTGATCCTTACATTGCATCCTAATGAGGGGCCTTGATGGGGCCCCTCCTTGAGCCTTGAGCCTTGAGCCTTCCTTGATCTTTAATCCTTGATGGTAAGAGGGCACCTTGACTGAGGGGTCTTGATGGGGCCCCAAGTGCATCCTATAAAATCGCCAAAGGTGTCAAGTCGAAATGGGGCCTTGATGGGGCCCCAAGTGCATCCTATAAAATCGCAAAAGGTGCCAAGTTGAAATGGGGCCTTGATGGGGCCCCCATCCCTCAAATAACCAAAAACAAGGAGGGCATCCCAAGTGACAATTTTTTCAAAAAATATAAGTTTCTTTAGGCAGATATTCCAATGTAAGTAGTTTGGTGCAGTGGTAAAAATAGGCATTAGTTGAGGAAGGGGCGGGTGGTCTTTGCATTGATGGGAATTGCAAGCATGAACAATGGAACATGTATTGGTTGAGGATGAAAAAGCGATGTACGAGACCATGCTCAAAATTTCGAAAAGGGTGGAAATAATGTATGAAACTCTATAGAAAGGACAAAAGAAAAGGAGTGATTCCAGATTTAGTTGCGAGTCACGGAAGAGGCCCTAGAAGAACTGAAGCACAACAAACATAATCTTCAAATAGAGAATGATGAATTGAAGACGCTTCTACATGAAGAGAAAGAGGAAAAACATAGTTTTCTATGACAGTTGCAAGCTAAGGATGAGGCCTTGGAAAAGCTGCAGCGTGACCCATGCAAGGTAAAAAGTAGTTCTCCATCTTCATGTATGTTTCCTGAAGATGATTTCGCTATTTTTGAAAATCATACCACAGGAATTGGCTTCAAATTGTTGAATAAAATGGGGTACGAAGGAAAAGGCTTGGGTGTTAATGGCCAAGGCATTGTCAACCCCATCAAAGTAGAATAATTACCCCGTAAAGCAGGACTTGGGTATGTCAAAAAGGAAGTTGGGGAATGCACCGAGATAGCTAGCGAACCACCAACAACATATGATGAGAAACCCTCATCAGTTCTTTCCAAGTTGATAGAGGAGGTAAAAGATGTTGATTTCCTTTCAGTTTTGTCTTCACATAGCATGATTTCTATTGGATATTTGGAGATCCTGATTATAGGGACAAACATGAGGCTCCTTACCAGGACAAGGCACGAGGAAAAAGAAAAATTTGGTGTTAATAACCCAAGGCATAACTCAACCATTGGAGGTTGTGTAGAGACCTTAATTTGCAGGCTTGAGACACACCAAAGGAGAATGCTCGAAGGTGTCAAATTCTTTCGAGACATCGCCGAAATTGTCGAGGAAAGAGAATGATGGAACACATCCCCATCATCCCATGGCAGTTTCCATTGCAGAGAAAGAGCTGAGGCAAGCTCTCATCACCATACATACACCAAAGACAGCAAGGAAAGGTATAACCACTTTTGACATTCAAATGTTCATGTTGATTATAATCATGTTTTTAATGATGAACATAAAACATGGCATCAAAAAACATGTACCTTTTGTGGATTACATAACCATACATTTTCTAAGTTTTGGAAAAAAATGGAAGCACACAAAAGGATGAGGCGTGAAATATCCTCTCAACAGCAGGTAAAGAAACATGTTAAACAAATCCAGAGGAAGAAAACCTATTGTAGTCATTGCGAAAAAATTGGCCACCAAAGAGCCACATGTTGGAGGCTCCATCTAGAGCAACGCCTTAAAGGTAGAGTGTTGGTGCATGAACCAGGTGAAATGATTGTTCGACAAGCAAAACCACCATAAGGAGGTGATCTATTCACATTGATAAGTGAAAAATGGCTTCTAGATATGTTGTCTTATCATGGTCGTGATTTTGTAAATCATTTGTTTCATTTCAAAATGTAAAATTGATGACGTGTTTCCATCACTTGTTAGGCAACAATGATGTCTGGTCTTATATTGAGTTGTATTTTAAACTCTAAAAGTGATGTCATGTTTACATCACTTGTCAGAACAAAATAGTGTTTGGCCTTATTGTTGTAAATCATGTGTTGCAGTGATGATGTGTTTTCCATCACTTGTTGAAGCAACAATGATATGTTGGCCTTGTCTTCATAGTTGGGGTGTTGCATCCATATTGATGTAAAATTAACCACTGAGTATGTGTTATAAACTCATGGCAAGTGTGGGATGCTTGGGTCATTAGTTGATCATGAGAATCAAGCATGTAATTGCAAAACAATGTACTAGAGATTGCAGGTGTCGACTCATCATTTAAGGCTTCGAAGAACAAAGGTGAAGGAGATGGAAGTGAGACCTTTCAGGACACTTGTGATGCAGACAAGGTACAAAGAATTTGTAGATTATTTTTCATGCTTTTGGAGGACCAAAAGCTCCTCAGTGGGGAGGATTGATCTAGGTGGCTCCAGAGACACACACAGGACAAAGAGGGCTTATGGAAGCTCGAAAGTCAAAGTGATCAGAATGGTTTCGAACTAGGACTAGAGAATATATCTCGTCGTCTTGATCACGGTGGTGCGAACTGTTCGTCAATCCGAGCTCATATGAGGGAGAACGACCCAGTCAAAGTTTTGGTCAAAGTTGGGTTGTGGGCCAGGTTTAAGTGTCCTACAATTTAACCGACCCCAGGGCATGAAACCTAGCTCTCAAAAGCAGTTGAAATTGTGGCCTCGTTAATTTTCCCAATGTCCCTTATTTTCTAAAGGTTTGAAAATCATCCCCCTTTTATATATATATTGGGGTGGCGGGCCACCAACCCCGCAACCCCCCCAACCAACATAAAAAAAAAAATTCATTTTAATTTCACAGATGGGCCATGACCCCCATCGGCCCCCAAACCCAATTGTCTTAACAATTTTAACATTAAAAAATGGCTTGGCGGCCATCACGCTGCCAAGCCCTTCCACCACACAATGATAAACATATATATACGAGGGTGGGCACGGGACCCGGCCTATACCCCCCTCCAACCTTAACAATAGTTCAATGTATAAAGGCGAGGCTAACGAGGATTGAACCCACCCGACCCACGTGGGTTGACCCCCACTGGGCGGCCTCATATCCAATGAAATGTGCCCTCCACTATCATTTAATGCGTACTAACCATTAAACCATACAACTCCAAAAAAACGTTTAATGCACCATTAATAAGATGTGCCAGCATGTTTTGTGCTACGAGAGTTATTGGGTGGGCCATCCAATGTGGACCTAACCCCGAAATGCATGTATGTTTGTTTTTAAAATAATAAATAATATATTAATTTGGGAGGCACGGGATTTGATCCCCCGACCCCTCCTCAACCATTTACCAATTTTACGACTGCACCAAAGCATTTCATTGGGTAATAAGAACCCAATTTTCTCAGTGTGGGAGGAAGATGAAGGAACCAAGAGTGGGCACGGAAAATGAGGCGAAATATTTTTCTAATTAATTTTTATGCAGGTGGAACCATGACTGAGCAAAATTTCCAGGAGAGTGAAATTTTCGCAGTGTCCAAATTGGACAAACTTTATGTCGATCTTACACCTCTCAGTGACACAAACCCGATGGCACAATCAGTTTCCTGATCTGAGCAGCCGATTTGCAGAGGGCCTGGAGGAGGGAATCTTTAAGGAATCTAAGGGGAATCTAAAAGATTCCTTGAGCCCTAGACTTCCATTTTCTCAGAATTCAGAAATTTGACATTCAATTTTGCACCATTCAATGCCACAAATATGATGGTGCATTCAGATTTTTCATTTTCTCATTTCATTTTCCACCCACTTTTCTAAGTGGAGTGCAGGTGTCAGCATTCATGTGTGAGCAATCATTCCCATGAGATTCGATGTCTTGAGATCGAAGGTCTGAATAGCTTCAGCAGCTTGACATCCGCTTCTTTAGATGGCCCCAAAATGTGAGGTATATGCAGTGTGTTCATGTACTTCTTTTGCTATGCATTGTGTTGTGTGGATCCCTATTTGATGTTTGATGTGGGATCTTGTTTTAATACTTGCTTCATGATTCCTGCTTGATGTGATGCAGAATCATCTGTGTGATGTACTTGTTGTCATGATTTGCCATGTTATGTTTTGAGATCCCTTTGTTGTATGTTGATGGGATACTCATGTTGTCGTCATGCATGTTTGCATTGAGATCCCTTTAATTCCATGTCGGTGGGATGCTCATTATCATCATGCATGATTTTGTGTCATACTGATAGGAGTCCGTTTGACTGAGAGTTCCTGTAGTGTAACATCTCTTGGAGCCACTCCTACGTGAGGGCATTTTTTCTTATATGATAACGACATCACCTCTATGTACATCATCACTATTGATATCACTTAATGCAGTGGCCTACTCCATCTTAACACCATGGCCCGGAGACGTAGTCCCCCCTAGACGAACTTCGTTATCAACGTCTTATGTTTTCATTATTGTTATCAACGTCTTATTTGTTGATGAATATCATGTTCCTCTTCTTTACAACATGCAGATGTATTCATTATTGTTCTTTTAAAAAATGAAATTTAACACACCACGAAAGTAAAAGGTCTTGGAAGGGTCCTTTGTCACATCCGGACCTGGATCATCTTGCATATTCATCCATAGTTCCATTACCTACTCGAAGATCAGTGTGCATCCTATGACGATTGCATCCAAAGTGGCCATACTTTCTATGATAGTTGTTCCACATTGTTCCCTAACTTATGGCGGAGTTTTTGGCTGCAATTTCATATCGAGCTTTGAGATATTCATTTGGAATTCAAATGTTACTCGGATGACCTCATCCTTCGATTCTCTGATTGCGGCAGCTAACTTTTGAATCTTCGACGCTGCAACATCATCTGGAATGTGAAGTTAAGGCAGCATCTAACATGTCTGCGTAATTGTTACCTCTAGGCTCTAGCTTCGTGCAGAAAATTACTCCTTTTCCTTCAGTGCCTGAGCCTTTTCTACAAAAATCTACTCATTATTCATCTTGACTTCACTGATAAGTGATAGTGCACATTGTTCCCTGATCTTGAGCTTGTCTCATACCCCCTGAAGAAGCGTGTGGAGGATCTGAATAGGCAGTGTGGCTAAGTTGACACCCACATCTTTTATCTGTCTAAGCTAGGTTTTTGCCTCATCTTCTTCTACACGCAATGATCCCTCTAGTAATGGAATGACTCTAAGATCCAAAGTCCTATTTGTTTCTAGAACAATCGTGCTCTCTTGAATCTCGCTTGCCTGTCCCACACTTGCTTGAATTCGACCGGTTTGAATCTGCAACTCGCGCAAATCCTTCTACACGCTCCCCAACATCTGCATGTACTACTACCTAAACTGTTTCCATAGCTTCATCATTGTGTTGCAGACCTAGTCTTTGATCTCATCCAATTCCCCCTCAGTGAGGACCATTTGATCCACATGTGCATGCTTATCAAATTTTGTTTCTTTCTGGAATCGGAAGTGGTGTTTGTGGTCCGCTTATGTAATTTAAAGGGAGTTCTATACTCCTCACCACTTCCTCCTTCCTCCTCAGACATTTTCTTGTCTGTAGTATGTGGAGAAGTAGACTCCTCAACCTCAGTGTGGCCTCCTTTGCGACATGCTCCTTGTCAGCAACTTCCTTCTTTTTATATGCTGCTTTTTCTCGAGTGACAACCTGCTTAACTTCCTTTTTCTTCTACGTTGTTGTGGCCCTAACGGAGGAACTTTCCCCAACCGTGCTTGTTCCTGTGTCGAGATCTAATGATTGTCGCCACTCACTTGGTCATTTTCCCACGACTTCCTATACATTTGCATCAGTGACTAAGTATGGAAACTTGTACCATACTTTCTTAGGATCTCGCCTCACGCGGATGGATACATTATGAAAATGTGCTTTAAACTCCACGTAGGCCTCTAATACCCCAAACAGGGTAGGTGACAGCCTCAGCCTCTGGCTGGTCATGGTGCGAAGGTCCATGTCGACCAGCACCCAGAATACTTTTGTCTCCATAACCCTCTTTGGGTCCTTTGTTGCCCATAGTGAAGAAAACTTCGCGGCCTTCGGTAAATCATCATCCTATGGAGGGAACATGTTGTACTCTAGGAGCCTCCATGTGACGAGGGAAATCAACAATAAAAACTAGGCATAGTGAAATGTCTTTCCATCATCCTGTGCTTCGTGACAGTTGATCAAGAATTCCTTGCAAAGGTACTGCATCCAGTTGTAAGGCACCCCCTTCACACATTGTGCATCCAATGAAATAACTGACAACAAAACCTCATCTACACGACATTTTCTCATGACCTTGCAGGCCAAAATCTGAGCGGTAAACTGCACCACCTTGTCTGTAATAGAGGGGATGGAGTATCTGCGCGACTTCTTTATCAAGAAAAATTCGTTCTTCATCCTATCCACGAGTTGTGTCTCCTTGATTTTTCCTCTGAACTCCTCGACTAGATCCACCCCTTGATAACGCAACCTTGTAATTTGGTGGATTAGCATGTCTATGATGGCGATGGGTTCTCCTAGCCAGAGGAACCCATCATGAACTAATGTAAGCAGTTTGTGTATGCACACCATGTTGATAGTGGTTCGACTGAAGTGTGGTACCCATAACATGTTCAGTAACCTGACCTTTTCAATCCCTGTGACCCACTTCATAGTCTCTAGTCACGTGACCCGAATCTCATCATAGTATATTTTTGTCATGTATTTGTTTGTGGGCAAATGCAGAAATTTCTCGTGATAAGTGAGATCCCAATCCTCCATTTTTAGTGCAGGTATGTGCGCTAAGAGAGTGCCTTCAAATGACACCTTCTCTAGAAATAACGATGTAGAAACCATAAATTTGCTAGAATCGGGATCCTTGGGTATCTTCGCTTTTGCCCTTTCATGGAGGGATATACTTCGGGAGCCTAGTGATAGTCTCACCCTCCTCAACATCCAACTCTTCAACCCCTTCACAAAGCTCCTCTTTGTCAAGATCTAGGGGTTCATATGGTTGTTTCACCTTGTCCAGCTTCCCTTTCTATCGAATCTCCGTAGGGTTCTTTCTCGATGACTGCCTCACTGGTACAACCTGTGGTTTCTTTTGTTTCTGTTATGAAACCAACTCATAGAAATATAGAAAAGATAGATCAACGAATTAAAAAATACCCTCTTCAAGGGGGAAACCTCCTTTGCATTACACAATTGAACCATTCTTGGATGATACAAATGACAAGACCTCCTTTCTATATATAGGGGTCTAAGGGGTCATAATATAATCATAGTCAAAACAACAATAATAATGTAAGGGAAAAAAAATAACAATACTGGGCTTCTATGGGGCACAATAATAACAATATGGGGACTACATGGACACAACAATATAATAAGGGGGTTGCACTAATAAGACTAAGGGGTTACACTAGTAGTACAGGGACCTAACATGCCCCTCTCCTTCAAAAACTGTTGTCATCAATGCTTAAGTAGTTATGGATGCTTCTGTATAAAATTCTCATCCTCCCATGTGGAATCTTCAGTGAGTAAGTTCTTTCACTTGATGAGATGCTTTGAAATTAATCGATTTCATAGCTATCGGGTTCTTGTTTCCATGACTACTTCAGGTTCCAATATGATTTTTCCTTCCTTGTCAAGTTCTATCAATATTATTTGAATTGAGATCTTCTGTAATTTTTGAATGAGTGTCCACACTTCTTCGTCATTCTTCCATTCATCCCTTGTTTTGTTTATCTAATCTGGTTGGGTAATAGAAATAGCACAAAACAATGCTTCCATATCCTCATCCTTTCTTGAGAGTGCATCTGCAACAACATTTTGCTCCCCTTTTTGTAGATGATTTCAAGGTCATAACCCAACATCTTTGTGACCCATTTTTTCCATTATTCTGAAGATAATATTTGTTCTAAAAAGTATTTAAGACTATCATGATCCGTTTTTACCTTGAAGTGTCTCCCATTAGGTAAGGTCGTCATTTCTTAAGTGCATGTAGTATTGCCAACATTTCATTCTCATAAATGGCTTGCTTGAGAGACATTTGTTTGTATGGATGTAGCCGTAAAAATACCCAATTGCCTACATCAAAACTTCTTTCACTACGATGTTTATCTGCTTGTTGTTTCATTCGATTCTTCACCAAAGTGGTGTTATCCTTTAAAAGTCAAAGAACTTGTTGTTGATGCTCGATGTGATCTTTCACTGCTTGAACCTTTTTTTCTTGATATGTCCTTTTATCTTGAGAGTTTGAGGAGTGATAATCTTTTCTAATGCATTACAAGATATGTTCAGATTCATTTCTTGATGCTTGATGTGATCTTTCACTTCTTGAACATTTTTCTTCTTGATATATCCTTCTATCTTGAGAGTTTGAGGAGTGGTAATTCTTGCCAATGCTTTACAAGATATGGTTGGATTCATTTCTTCTTTCTCTGGGGTTGGTTCCTAGTGTATATCCTCTTATTTGATGTTTCTTTAATCCTTTTCTTCCTCCTCTTTCACAATCTATGTAAAATAATTTCTTCTCAGCACACTTATGACCTTTAGTGTATTTGTTATCACAACTGTAACAAAGCCCTTTTTCTCTTTCTTCTTCCAATTTTTGTGGTGTAAACCTTGTAGGTTTTGGAAGGCTAGGAGCAAAAACACTTCTATATTTATAGATGTGAGTGGTAGGATTCCTTGTTTCCGTAAATCCGATTTCATTTTTTCTTGCCAACCTGAATGCCTTTTCCAATGAATCAGGTTCCCAAAGACGAACCTCATGTTGAATGTTATCCTTTAAAGTCCCTATGAAGACATCAATCTTTTGCTTCTCTGGAATATCATTTACCCTTATATTTATTTTTTGGAAGTCCTCAGTGTGCTCTACCATTGAACCCTTTTGTTTGAGATTTAGCAATTGGCTAAAGAAGTTATTGCTCTTTGTATCCTGATAATGTGCTATCATTTCCTCTATGAAAATTGACCAGGTGACAAGTGGTTTACGAGAACAAAGCCCTATATACCTTACAAACTGATTTGGTTCTAAACATAAAGATGCCATATGTACCTTTTGTAACAGTTGTACCTCATTTAAATCAAAATATTGTTCCATGTGTAGTATCCAATTTACCGGATCCTTGCCACTAAACTTCCTCATATCACCTTTTCTTGGGTTTAGGAGCTTGATCTTGAAATGACTGTAACTCTGTAATTTCGGATCTCCAAGGTCTAAAATTTCGACATGTTGTAGCCCTCTACTCCCCTTTCCAATATCACCAATCTGATCGAAATTGGATTCTCCAAGAAATATTTATGCCCAATCTCCCAAGATGACCGGCTTATATACTTTTTCAGTAGAGCGAACTTGAAATAAGTTCCATGTGTTATTATTTTTCCCTTCGGACTTCAAACATATACACAGAAAATTATAGTCTGTCTAGTTTCTATATCTTCTTACGGAAGTTAAATATGATGCTCAGAGAGAAATTTATGACGATTTTCCCCAGGTCACCTGTTTGGGATGTAATTCGGGAGCCTCCCAAAACCCTAAAATTCTTGGACTGTATCTCCAACAAGATAGTGAAACAAGAACTCAAATCTAGCCCGAGCTAAACCATAATTTCGGCTCAAATAGGTTTTAATTTCAGAGTCTAAACCTTTGTAGAAAAATTATAGCGAACATTCCACGATGACCTATTTGAGATGGAATTCTAGAGCTTGCAAAAACCCTAACTTCCTCATATCATATCTCCGCAAATATAACGAGACAAGATCTGAAATTCTGACCTGAGATTCAGAACAATTTCTTCTCAAATGGTTTTTTTTATTATATTCTGCTACTTATAGCGGAAATGGCATGAAGTATTGTTTGGAATAGCGACCCTAGAATCCAAAGCTCTAATACCAAATGTTATGAAACTAGCTCACAGAAAGATAGAAAAGATAGATCAACGACTTAAAAAATAGCCTCTTTGAGGGGGAAACCTCCTTTACATTACACAATTGAACAATTCTTAGATGATACAAATGACAAGACCTCATTTCTATATATAGGAGTCTAAGGGGTCATAATATAATCAGAGCCGACATAACAATAATAATGTAAAGGCACAACAATAACAATAGTGGGCTTCTATGGGGCACAACAATAACAATATGGGGACTACATGGGCACAAAAATATAATAAGGGGGTTTCACTAATAACACTAAGGGGTTACACTAGTAGTATAGGGACCTGACAGTTTCTCCTTACCAGCGGATGGTTTTGGCCTAGGCGACCTCGACGTCATAGGAACATATGTCATAGCTTCCATCGACGTGATTTCAGGGGCCGCAGCTTGAGAGACAATGGCTTCAGAACTTACAGCTTATGTGGGATTAGTTGCATACATTTTCTTGAAGATGAGCTCACGGTTCCACTCAGGAAAATTTGTGAACGTCGACTGTGACAATAGTTCCTCCCAATCTTCTTGGTTCATAGGCTTCAGACAACAGAGCTTACAAATAATTTTTAGAAGGCAAATTTTTCCATTGCAGGCCAACATGTCAAATTTATAGGTAATTTTGAATTCAAATCCTACCATTCCCTCCAAAATCTTATCATAAATGCATCTTTCGCAGTAGATTGAAAAATATTTTCGCCATAAATGTCACCTACCCACTCCTCTTAATGGGATTTTCTCCATCCAATCAGCTACAATGCATACAATGTCTATTTTTTGACTCCTTTGCATAAAACCATCCTTCATGGCGCAACTCTCTTGGTGCAGCTCCTCTTGGCACACTTTTGGCTTCCCTCATGCAACCCCCTTACTTTGTTTTCCCATTCTTCGAGAAGTGTAGTTTATAGTCCCCTACTTCCTTGTAGCTACCTAGAGTACTAAGACTCTCCTACTCTCATGTGCATGATCCCCTTGATATAACTTCAGTCGACTCCCATTCACTCTTCTCGGAAATATTTCTCCATTCAACTTTGCGAGTTTAACTACACCACCATCTATAATTTCCTTGAATGCATAGGGCCCTAAACAGTGTGTTTGAAACTTCCAAGGGAACTTCATGAACTTGATATCATATAGTAGCAATAAATCATTCACCTTGAAGGTGTGCAACTTAATATGTCAATCATGTCAGGCCTTCTCATGCTCCTTCTACACCTGCCGATGAAATCATACTAGAAATTGGTCTTCTTCTAATTCCATCAACTATGTGAGGCGTTCCTCCATAGTTTCAGGGTCCACCATATCAGTTAATGTTGCAATTCGCAAGCTCATCACAATATACTCCATAGGCATCACAACCTCTATCCTATAGACCAATCTGAACAAGGTTTGTCTTGGCAACTTCTTACATGTCATCCTATATTCCCATAGGACTCCTCCATGTGCTTCAGTAATGATACTATATCGTTCAAAGTCTAGAACGTATCGAAGAAGTATTTCATCAATACCCATCTTATACAAGTGTCCCACAATCACAGAAAAGTCAGTAGCGCAAACACCAATTCGTTATTCTTTTGAGTAGAATATCCTTCCAGCATTGTTCCAGTAGTTAGAAACTAAATTATATCAGCAAAGCAATAATCTGCAACCCATATTTCAAAGAGTTGCGCATCCAGAAACCCTTCTTCCAAACTAGTTGGTTCTTCACGTATCTCAATCCAGGATAAATGATCTGGTCCCACATTCAACCATCTAGGCTTTATAATCACTTGAAAATCATATTCTTGAAACAACAATAACCATCTACAGATCTTCCCCCCCAACACAGGCTTGTTGACCAGGTACTTAAGAGTGGAGTGATCTGTATGCATTTTGAGATGTGCACCCAAAAAATAATGTCGAAACTTCTATAGCGCATAGACCATCACCAATCCTTTGGGCTCAATAGTTGAATAGTTCTTCTCAGCCTTTGATAATTTCCTGCTCGCGAAGGCTATAGGGTGATCTATCTCATCTTCACCTGGTTGGGTCAATACCGCACCCAACGCAATACAAGAGGCATCCACATGCACATGAAATTATTTCTTCCATTCAGGAAACACCAAAATAGGTGCAGTCACCATCTTTTCCTTTAACACATCTAGACTGCGTTGACACTCTTCATCCCATCAGAAGGTCACATCCTTATTCAGTAATTTCTCCATCGACGCGGTTATCTGTGCATAAGATTTGATGAACTTTCTATAGTAACTAGTGTGCTCCAACGTTGCGTGCAACTGATTTATGTTCTTCAGAGCTTCTAAATTGACAATCATTGCTATCTTCATAGGATCTACCATTAATCCCTGCTAGCATACCACATGACCTAATAGTATCCCATAAGGCACACAAAAGATACAATTCTTCAAATTTAGAGAAATTTGGTATTTGTGACAAGTATCCAACATGAGACGTGGACTTGCAAGATGGAGTTTTACCAAACCAAACACATTCCAGTAATCAAAATACACTTCTAAGAATTTACAGATGAATTATTTGAACACTGCAATTACAACCCTTGAAAATATCATGGGTGCATTCTTCAATCCAAATGGCATCACTATGTATTGGAAGCATCCCCAGTTCGTCGCGAAAGTTGTCTTGTTGTGATCCTCGAGTGCGATCTTAATCTGATGGTACCTTGAGAACCCATTGGTGAACGAATAAGCTTCCTTCCCTCTAACATTCTCCAAAAATTCATCCGTAAAGGATGTTGGAAATGGGTCATGAACGCATGCATCATTGAGCTTCCTCAGGTCTACGCATATTTTGATTTCACCTTGCTGCTTCTTCTCTTGAACTACCATAGGGCTGACCCAATCAGATTCTTCTACTAGCTCAATAATTCCTACTTCCAGCATTTTGTCTAGCTCTTTGTGCACCTTTTCCTTATACTTGGGATTTAGCCGGTAAGGCTTTGTTTCACAGGCTTTGCATTGGGATTTATAATTATCTTAATCACTCTCAGGTCCCGTACTATTCCCTTCAGGTCTAAGAACTTGGTAGGAAACAAGCCCTTGTATTCACACAGTAGCTCGGCAACTTTATCAACTGTATCGTCATCCCAATAATCTCTTATCTTTGCAAACTTAGGTTGCACGTCAGATCCAATGTTTACTTGCATGGTCTTCAAAGGTTACAGTATATCAAGATTCTCTGCTCTTGGTCCTTCAACCTTGTGTTGTCCTTCAGTCTCTAGAATATTTATTTTTTATGGATCATCTTCTTCTTCTTCTGCAGTCACATTGTATCATTCCAGTGCATGGTGCAATTGTGTACTCCAGCCCGGTTGAACCCATTCTACTGACTCTATAGGTGTTCTAAAGATAGCAGCCTTAATTTCCTGGAGTGCTTCATAAATGCACTTGAATCCATCCTCAAAGTTGAAGGTTAATAAGAAGTTCTCCCTCAAGATGTCCCATTCAGCTGTCCCATGGCGTAGCTCTGTTTCCCAATACCAGTTCATTGGAATAATATTGAGGTTATGACAGAAGAGATGTACCCATTTTGGTTGTGGCTCTTCTCCCCAAGCTTTAATCCATTACGCCAAATGCTCGCGCGGATCATCCTTTCCGCTATATTTCTTAATCATCCAAGTATTAGCATATCCAAACCTCAGCTTCATCATCTTCTTGTATTCCCTCTAGTCAGTGAAGCTTTCCTTATGCGTACCCCACAAAATGTCAAGTGTAGCTCGCAATGCCAATTCAAGTACTTGGAATTGATGTTCCTTGGGCACCTCCCTTTCAAACTCATCCAAAAAGAGATTAACATCATTTAGACCATCATAATGCGGGAAATTTCTTACCTTCGTAGGTATGCACCGCAACAATTTTTTCATCATATTGCAACGTAGCGTAGAGACTTCATGTAACCGATTATCCCAGTGTTCGAGCTCTTCATCTGAGTCTAAGGTATAGGAGTTGTCTCTATCCCATGTGATCCACCCATCTAAAGTGGGATTGATCCAATCTTCATCGCACACAATTATCTTGTATATCTGATATAGATCATCATGTTCCACATAATCGTGAGTGTAGAACGCTCCTTCAGCGGGATCCAGTGGTACAATAACCCTAACCGCCTTCTTCTCAAATTTCATCCTTCACTTCTTCAGATTAATCACCGCATCCATGTCGAAGGCCCAATCAATTCCTAGTAGCGCAAGGTAAGGATTGATGTCATCCACTATTTCAATTACCTCAAAGTCATCCAACACACTCGTTCCTTCAATGTCCACTATTACCCCATAGATGCGCCCCATAGGAATGATATTTTTCTGATTGGCCATGCGTGGTTGTATAGGATACCATTGTAGCACAGGTCTTCCCATCCTTTCCCATTTCTGCTTAGGCAATACATTCACATAAGATCTGAAATCTAGGATGACTTGGTCCATTTAATACTCCTCGATCTGCGTGGTTAACCTCATCTCGTGCCCAATCCACTTCTTGTGTTTACCTAGTTTCCTCATAACATGCTATTCTGAACGAATCTTAATTTTTCCCATACAATTGTCAATCATCTCTTAGATCCCTTCCACCACCTTCTAATCCCTCAACAACTTCATACAAGTTTTGAGAAAGGTGGCTAACAATGAAGGATCCACACCTTGCACTTCACTGTTCCCAGCTAATTTTTCTTGACTCTCGGATGTAGAAGCTTCAGAAAAATTCTTCTTAGCCTCCATAAAATTTTCTTTAGCTTGGTTTAGGTCAAACCCGACTTCCTTTTCAGTAGCCTTGCATACCCATGCTTTAGTTTCTGGTTGCTTTCCCTTATCTTCTCCTATCGCCATACCAATGTGTGTTACGATACTAATGCTATGATCCTCTTCACGAAGCTTTGCCTCATCATCTGGATATTCTACATAGGTTGTTGTGTATTTTTCTACTGCATCTTAGCAATCAGCACTGGGTCGTCTTCTATCACATGATCAAACTATCTGCAATATTGACAAGATGGATTCGTTGGGATCTGACAGTCACACGCAAAATATTCAGCATCTCCACAGTTATAACAAATAACTTTTCCGCAACCTCTAACATCCCCTCCTCCTCTGCCTCTTCCATGGCCTTGCAATCCTCCGCGTGCTACACTTGTGCCCTAATCCTGAGCCTGATATTTCACCTGCATCCGATAGGTAGGGGTCCTTTCCATCATCAATTCGTAACTTCAGAATTTTTTATCATTGTGTCCAAACGATTTACAGAAGGTATAAAACAATTTTTGTGGTGTCTGAACAAACTTTTTCAAGAGATGACGATTATCATTTGCATGCTTCCCAGCTATCTGGCATATAGCGCACCATAATGGTACTCCCATGCTCGGTCCCACGTTATTTTTAGGCTTAAGAGGCAAATGACCTCCTCCAATTAGGTAATTCTCATAAACAGGGCAATGATCATTATCACATCCCTTGTCCTTGCATTTTATACACCAGACTTCAGCGTGCACCTCTGGCTGAGCTTCCTTTCCTGTTTTCAAGCTCTACAACTCCATGTGCAGACTTGCTAGCTGCGACTAAATATGTTGTACTCCAACATTCGTATCTTGTACTAGTGAGGCTTCCAACCTCATCAAGATCTCCATAACCTTTGATTGTGTTCCTATCTTATGTTGCGATAATGGTAATATTAGGCGTGGAACAACGAAGAAATGTACCAGTCTCTATGTTGATCATCCGTGATGTTCATATTAGGCTACAAGATCAGGCATTTTAGCCTCTGATTGAGGATTCATTTACCCTTTGTTGTATCTCCTTAAACTCTGTGATAAATTGTGCCTGAGACTAAGGCTTCTTAAACTCATTGTTCAATGCTTAATGAGTCTCTGCTAACATCACACTAGGTCTGTCTTGACAAAACTTGATATACCAAGTCAATGCCCTATCTTGCAGCGCTATGACTAGTTGTGATTTCTCTAGATTATCATCAGTGATCTACTACACTGTCCACACAACATTTGCAACAAACCAGAATTTCTTGGGGTCTTCGCTCCCTACCCCTTTAAAGATCATAATCTTCATTGTGTTTTTCATGTTGAATGGTTGAGGCAGAGGCGGAGGTGGAGGTGGAGTGGATGGATGAGGTATCCTCGGGATACCCTGACTTACCAACTCCGTCGCACTTCATAGTGTATTCAGAATAGTTCCTTTGTCATCGCTAGTAGAATATCCTAACAACGGACTATATTCAAAGCCCAATTCTCCATTCCTTCTGAAGGGTTTTCTACTTCGCGTAGTCGCAAACATCAAGGTAATGTCATAACCTGTTTTTCACACAACAACATCTTAATCCAAGTTTTCAGAGATTTTAAGTACTTACCTCAAGGTCCCTTGAAGAGCTTACACTCTGCTTTGCTATAGCTGATGGTCGTATCAATTGCAAGTTTAACGAAAAATCCTATGATTATGCAATCAATCCATTGATCAACAGCTAACACGATGTTGTTTTTTGAAGCTTCCAAGTGCCTCGCCATCTATGGAGTCCACAAAATAGGGTCATCAAGTCTCCACGTGCCCTGGCTGTCTGCTAATCTAGACAACCACTCATACAATTCGCAGGCGAAGAAAGAGAAAAAGGCATTAGTCTTGTCTATATATAGGTATCTATTCAACCACTTCTCCTTGGATAACCATGGGTTTTTGTTCTCCTAAGTTGCAAACACGTGAAACTTTTGATCAAGCCACTTTTCAATTTCCTTTTGAGTAGGGAACCACTTATTCAACATCACACATTTCTCAGATAGATCCAGGTCCTAGAAACATAACCATTTTTTGGCTTGATGGGGCCTGACCCAAGTTCAGTTTTAACTATGCCAATCAAAAAAACCCTAAACTGTTGGCCCTTTCGGCAACAACCCACATAGCACAGGTTGCAGTCTCACCCAAAGCAGTATTAAGGGATGCTAGAACTAGGTTTCTACATCCATAGGCCTGTGCGATGGTTTCTTGAAGTTCTTACGGGTTAGATCCCTTGCGTAGCTTTATCCCTTCCGAATAGACAACTACTGCAAATCTAACTAAATGACGTCCAAATCTTCGTGAAGGTACTTAGTTGGACTTATTATGCATAATATTATAGATATACTAGGTTTGCACAGTAAATAAGCGTTCATTCATATAAAACACATTACAGAGCAAAGATATATAAACTTAGATGAAGTAAATAAAAGAACACATATGCATCACTTTCGGCCCAAAAAATCTTTATTAAGTGTAAGTTTTCAAATACAGACTTCTTATCCCTACGCACTCAGCTGCAGGGTCCCGTGCACTCAGCTTGTGAAATTACCAAGGTCTTTGTGCACTCAATTGCAGGATCCTTCCCCTCTCGTGTAAGTATAGGAAACCAACCTTTCCTGCTGTAAAGCTATAAAAAGGGTCTCTTTCACCTCTAGTTACCTCACATTAATATGTCAATCCGGGAACGTCTGGTTATTCAAAGAGTGTCTCAGTCTGAGGCTTAGCACTTGTCAGAGTAATGCTTGTAGTATAGTTGTTTAAAAGCTAAGAAAGTAAATCAATGCGTATCTACGACTTAACTACTTTAAAAGGCTAAATCACACCAAGCATTGCATCAGCCAAAGGTTTGGTAGCAGTAACCCATCCTTCTCATAACTGATGAGAACAAATCCGAGGTCTAGGAGCTAGGTAGCAGATGCTAGGGCTCACTACAGCCTGAGATCGTCCTTAATGAATAGAAATGAAATGGCAAGTAAAGGAAATAGCAATGAAATAGAACAACACATCAGCCAAGGGTTCGGTAGCAATAACCCATCCCTTTCATAGCTGATGGGAACAGATCAGAGGTCTGGGAGCCAAATAGCAGATGTTGATGCTCACTATAGCCTGAGATCGTCCTTAAGAAACAACAAATTAACATTCTGGAAATGGAATAGCAGATAAATGGAACAACAAATAAACGGAACAACAAATAAATGGAACAACAAATAAAATGGAACAACAATTCAGAAATAGAACAGCAGTTGAAATGAGCAGTAACCAAGTTCCTTAAGCTGTAATTCTATTTAATCACTCCAATCAAAACATCAATCCTTCAGTCTTAAAAGATGTACCCCTGCTATGGAACAACACTACCGATTACAACCTTAGAAACACACCGTGTTTAATCTACTTCTGTTATTGATCTAAATAAATGCATACGGTTGCCTTTCAAGATGAAAATAGTAACATTCAATGATCATATGAAATCAGACCTTTCAAGATAACTGTTATAATGCTAAACACAATCGTAATGAACTCTGTGATGGAGTGACAGTATCCTGTAGAGATTAGTCAACACTTAAAGGATTGGTAACATGTCACAGTGTCAATATAAAGCTTTGGTTTACAGGAACATGAAACGAGTTAAACATAGCAGAGCATGTAAAATAATATTCTTAAAACATAGCAGATTACCAGATTACATCTATGAACAAACCACACAGAAACCACGTGTAATGGTACAAGAGCAAGTGTCCTCCAGGGCCGGGCCCTTAGCCTCCAGGGGTACACCGCTTAAGATAGATCCAAGCTCAAAGATAAAAGAGTAACCAAGTCTGTATTAAGGCATGAAATAAAATTACAGGAACTCAAGTCTTCAACAGAACATAAAGATCACAGTTCTGATCTTTCTTAAAAGAAATTACATAAAAACCTCCTCCTGCTAGCCAACAGTGCTATCCCTTTTATAAGGAAGATGGCGGAGATATCTAGATACAGAAAATAGATAAAATAGCGACCCCTCAGGATCTAAGATCCTGAGGGATTCGTAGAATCGTTAATACTACGTCACTTCTTTCCTTTTCTGCTCCATGCTGGTACCTCCGCGTCCTTTCTTGGGTTGATCCGTTTTGATCTGCTTTGCTTCCGGTCTCCCGTCAAAGGGACAACAGTTAGCTCATCTTTGTCTTTACCTTTGGAATGGCCACCTTTCGTTTTTCCTTCCTCCTACACATAGAAATGACAATTATCAGTGATTCTCATTAATCTCTCATGTTTCATTATAAATCCTCATCATTATCTAAATTTCTAATGCAAAAGGATTTTAAGTTCTAATGAAAATATACTAAAATAATCATCAGAACATACCTTCCTTGATACTCCACATACCCCCCAGCTTACCCTTTTTCATGGCCTCATGAAAACATTGTAGTTGACATGCAAAGAAGTGAGGGAGTAGGCTGGAGATGGAATCTCGTGTGGGGGCCTACATCCATGATGCGAAATTAGATGATCAAATAAATGGCTTGTCTGTCCCTCGAGCATCTCATACAGGGCTTGGTATCTGGGTGCAGGATGCCAAATGATTGGACTCCGGAACCTATATCCTAACCAGGATGGCCCTGCCCTCAAAACAAGTTCGCCATAGAGGGGGAATCGGTTAGCAGCAAGCTTAAAATTTTCATACTTAAATGGCTCTCTGAGCTGAATGTTTGGATTAGATACTCGATACCGAAATTTAGCTGCTTCAACGGCAGGGTCTTTAATAGAAGAAAAGAATTCAAACCCCTGCCGAATGATTGCTTCATGCATGGGTCTTAATGCTTCAATCACTCCTAGAGCCCTCATGAGACTTCTATGACTTCTCCATAACTGTTCTGGGTCTCTAGGCTCAGTTCTTACCCATAGATCTAATCCGTTTTCTTGTCTCTGAAATGCATTGTAGACTTTAAGCCATTTAATTTGATTGACTGCAAATGAAATAAATGCTTGTAATTGAATATCCCCAACAAAAGGGCCAGGTTTCAGCTCGGTCTCTTGTTCTAGTACAAGGTTATGCAGGTAAAATTCACACAATAACATTTGCACTTTTACCCCATAATGTTTACAACAATTTATAAAATCATTTATAGTATTAATTTCTATGGAGCACCTGCCTTAACAGCCTTTATTTTCAATTGTAAGTACCTTTCCATTAGAAATAGGGCATAGTTCCTGGCAGGGGCTCTACATGCTAGGACATCATTGTATAGAGCACACAAGGTATCCATCTGTTTAATAACTACATCTAATCTACAGGTTACCTTGGCAACTTTCTCTTGTTCCTTTCGCCATCCTTCGAAAGCTTGGCTTTCAGACAGGTTGACGTTCCTTAGCTACTGCTGTAATTCTTCATATTTCTCTCGGGGGACCGTTTGCTCCTTGATCTTTTCTGCTTCTTGCTGGGCCTGCTTCAAATGTTGGTGAATTGTTCTTGTTTTCGGGTCCTTCTTCCATGCATCCGTGGAGGCCGGGAGTTTTACTTGAACTTTCTTATTGCGCTGCTTTGAGTTCATAACCCTTATTACTCCCGAAGGTGGTGCCTCCGTCTGAACCATCTTATCATATTTTTCAATTTTAACACGAACTCCAGCCTGCTGTTGTTCCTTTTCAAATGGAACAGCAGTCTGCTCTTCTACTTCAATTGGAACAGCAGTTTGTTTTTCAACTTCATTAGGAACAACAATTTGGCTTCTGTCAACGTTTTGAGCAGTGGGACAGCTTCTGGTCCTCCGCCTCCTGTTTTTAAGGGATCTTATTGGTGTGGTCAAACCTTTTCTTCCTGAGGTCCCTTTCACCCTTTGCCTTGCTTTTAGAATCCTAATCTACTGGTGAAGCCTGACTATTATGTTTAACAATGTCCGCTTTTCCCTTTGTAATTCACTTATTTCCATCAACTCCTCAGAAAGAACAGCAGGCTGCTTGCTGTGGGTTGGACTGTGGTTAACTTCCTGATTTGCTCCTTGAGGTGGCGGTTCCGGGGTGAGAACCTTGCTTGGCTTTGTTATTTCTTGGGCTGATTCCTCTTCCACCCTTATTTCCTCTGGACCTTCCTCTGGTGCTTTCTGACTAGGAACGGGTTGTTCCTGCTCAGCATTTTCCAATATCTTTTCATTATGAACGGACAAATTCTCTATTTTGCTTCTTCTGTATGCAATTCCTCGGGTGCGTCTTTCTCCTGGGTTTCTTCTACGGCCTGGAAGTTGGATGGACTCAGGGATTGGCCATATTCTCCCATATTGGCCAAAATGTTGGCCAATTCATCTTCCCCTAACAGGTATTGTACTGGGCTTCCTTCCTGCTGTTCCATTCTTTCCTCCTGCTCGGGCTGCTCAACTTCTTTCTTCTCGTCTCCTTCTTCTTCAGTCTGCTCATCTTGTTCTTCTTCTCTTCCTGCAGATTGCTCTACCTCCTCTTCTTCTTCTTCTGTTTCTGCCTCTGCAGACTGCTCTTCTCCCTCGACGTCTTCTTCTTCCGTTTCTATTTCTACAGACTGTTCTTCCCCTTCAACGTCTTCTTCTTCTGTCTTTGTTTCTGCAGACTGCTCTGTTTCCTCGTTGTTTTCTTCCTCTGTCTCTGTCTCTGCAGAATGCTCATCTTCGATTTCTATTGCTTGGCTCGTACCCTCCTGGGGTTTCTCCAGCTCTGCTTGTAACCCTGTGAGCCTTGCCGACTTTCTACATTTTTTTTGTTGTTCAGATGTACTAGCGTCATGTTTCTGCTTTTCGGGTTGTTTTTCAGGTTGTTTTTCAGCTTGTTTTTCAGCTTGCACTTCTGTGCAAGCATCCTGCTTTCATTTCTCTTAACGTTGGGGTGTGCTATCAACTCATTTTCATTTTTTCGGGCATCCAGATGTGGCCGTCCCTTTATTGATAATAGAAATTAGTTCTTCCCAGCTGCTCTGCTGCTGGGTGAGGCTATAATTCACTATCAAGCGAATTAATCTGTGGTGGCTAACAACAGATTCTACGTGCTGTGCCTTTTGCATACTTCATGCGACATCGTGCAATAGTGAATTCAATAATGTAGGCAAATTAGCGGAACATTTTTGTTTTAAGACAACTAGGAGTTTAAGATGTCGTGGTCTTACCACGTCTTTTTTGCCCTCACAAGTGATGTAGCTCTGGATGATTTTCGCCAATTCTGCCCATGGCTCTCCTAGCGTTGCTGGTAGCACCCCCTTTCCTCGGATTGTCAAATTCTGGCCCTCGTCCTGAAAAATTTCCAAAACCTTCTGTAGTATTTCCTTCTTTATTGTCCATACTGGTCCTGTGGCTGGTAGTCCTAGGACTCTTGCTATTATGTCGTCAGTGACTGCTATTCGCCTTCCTCTTACTGTGAGGTATTCTTCCTGTAGGTTCTATAAAAATTCTTTCGCTACAGTTTCATTAGACTCCTTCAGGCGGTTGAGATAGGTCAACCATCCTGCTCTCTTCAGGATCCTTCGGGCTGCAGCAGAAACAGTTAATGTTTGCTGTTCTCGGCGGACTGACCTTCCTCCCATAGTTTCTCTGCAAGTTCTCAAAGGAACAACAGTTTTTTGTTGAAACGCAGAGAAGCTGGTGGCGTATTCCTCGTTCAAATTCAAATGCAACGGCGTATGCAATGGAAAAAACTTCGAACATCAACTCATGCAGAAGAAAACAAAAATATAAAATGATCATACCGTTGAGCCGTGCTGTGCTCGAGTACAAAAGTTTCTCGAATAACGGATTGACACGTGCTCTAGGGAATGATGAGGTTACCTCCCCCTCGCAATGTGATAGGCTGTCCCAGCCGTCAAATAAAGGAGCAGCATCTGTTCTGCCGCGAGGCCTTTATGGAACATCTTATGAAAATATGCCATGTTTGCAACAACCTATTACTGAAATCGAGGTAGAAAGTTAGATTGCTTTTAATACGTAAGGGACTGCGGTGAGTTGATGGAAGTTAGGGGATAAGACATTTGCCATAAATAGTGAATCTCATGCAGTCATTGTCACTTGCTCCATAATGATTGGCGATAATAGATAGTCATGCGCTATATGGTTGGGTAATTATATAATTAATTATCACGTCATAAGAAACAAGAGGATATAATCTCCTTACCTATTGGTGTTAAAATATGACTTCAATACCATTAACAGTGCTATGCTGCTGACAGGTGTCCATAACCTTGGAAGAGTTGTTCATTTCGCCCCTGGAAACATAGTCCTTTGTGTATGCCAGGAAGCGTTATATAATGTCAAACTGTAGGCCACTATGCTGGCTTGGTAACCAGTTTGTCATAATGCCATTCACGAGAGGAGCGAATAGTGGGCAGGCCAGCTCGTGGTGAGACCTCCTGTTCCAAGGGTTATTTATTTTGATATACCTTTTGGAATATTTCCCAGGTATGGTGGCCCTAGTGGGAATGCCACTTCGCTTGCATCCTGATGATCATGGTAGGCCAACTCGTAATGAGACTCCCTATCCTGCAATTTGACAATTTTTAGAAACCCTGTTTTGCTTCCTTTTTTTTTCTTTCTTTTAATAGAGAGCCTTTCCTATTTATACACAAAGGGTGGTTCAACACTCCTTAAGAGTAGGAATGGTGGAAGAAGTCTTGATATCCCAATAGGAAGGTATATACCCTTTGATCTTATTGCCGAATGATAATCAAAGTAGGTAAAAAGAAACCAGCATGATAGAGATAACCAATCAGAACAAAGTTAGTAGAACAATGGCAACAAAAGATGATAAATAAGTATATCTTTTCCCTGCGTCCTTTCGCCAATTCAGGGCAGTTACTTATAAAGATAGCGATTTATGATTTACTGATTTCCGTATACTGCATTTTTGTTTCCATCACATAAGTGGATAGTTGTATTCCAAAAGACTCGAAAGAACATTAGGACTCAGCATCTTTAAGAAGGAACCAGCTATTTTAAATCATATGAGTAGTGCTTTTTTCAAGGAAGGGCACAACAATAGTTGTTTGTTTGGAGAAAGGAACAGTGGAAATCAACGATGTTGTTCCTTTTTTGAAAAGGAACAACAAAATCAAACAAGTGTCATTCTTTTGGAAAAATATCGGCAGAAATCAAACAGTGCTATTCCTTTTAGAGACAGCAAAAAGACACAAGTGTTGTTCTTTTTGAAAAAGGAACAGAAAACACTCAAGTGTTGTTCCTTTTTGAAAAGGAACAACAAAAATCAAAAGTGTTGTCCCTTTTGGAAAAGGAACAGCAAAAATCAAAAGTGTTGTTCCTTTTGGAAAAGGAACAGCAAAATTCACAAGTGTTGTTCCTTTTGGAAAAGGAACAGCAAAAAATCACAAGTGTTGTTCCTTTTGGAAAAGGAACAACAAAAATCACAAGTGTTGTTCCTTTTGGAAAAGGAACAACAAAATCAAAACATGTTGCAAAAATATGTACAAAAATAATTCAAGCAGTTATATACAAATTGTAAAGAAAATTAAACTTCTTAGTGAGTTAGAGGTGGAGGAGACTTGTCTTCCTCCCATAAGATCTCCATATCTGAATCTTGGCGTAGTTGTTGGCAGAAGGACTCCCGAGTAAGTGGTTTGCGGTAAAGACGGACTCAATGGCCGTTTGCCTTAAAGGTATACCCAGAACCATCAATAGTAGTCAGTGTAAGGGTGCCATTTCATGTACTTTCTGAATTTCATATGGTCCTAGCCAACGAGTCTGGAGTTTCCCGGGAAAGTCCTGAAATCTAGAGTCATATCAAAGAGCCCAGTCTCCTTCATGGAAGGCTCTGTTTTTAATGAGAGCATCATGCCATTTAGCTCTCTTCTGCTGTATCAGGGCAGTGTGTTGAAGTGCAGAGAGACTAATTTCATCCGGCTCATTAATCTGTTGCAATCGATTAGTTTGTGCCTCGGTTAAGTCTAAACCAACTTCTTGTGTTGTTCGTAATGTCTGGATTTCAAATTCTATAGGAAAGATAGGTTGTTTTCCAAACATTAGCTGGTAAGGTGAGTGACCAGTGGTGCTTCTCCATGTTTTTCTATAAGCCCACAGTGCTTCTGGTAGTCTGGCAGCCCAATCGCGTCTATGTGATGCAACTGTTTTTGTTAGAATCGTTTCTATTATCTTGTTGCTGCTTTCTACTTGCCCATTTGCCTATGGGTGATATGGGGTGGTGATTTTATGCTGAACATGATAATTTTTTAGTGTTGCCGCTATTCTGTTCCCAGCAAACTGTGGCCCTCCATCTGTGATTATCTCTCTAGGGAGGCCATATCGCACAAATGGATGGAGCAGGAACTGTATAACAGATTCTTCTGTAGCTCTGGGCAAGGCTTCTGCTTCAACCCACTTTGTGACATATTCTGTTGCCACCAAATTGTATGTTTTTTGGTTTGATGGTGGGTTGATTGGTCCCACGAAATCAAGAGCCCAACGCTCAAATGGTTCAATGACTAATTGTGGTTTCAAAGGCATCTCATCCGAGTGACTAGGGCGTCCCGCTCTCTGGCAACTGTCACATGCTTGGACAAATTTCTTTGCATCTTTAAAAATTGTGGGCCAATAAGACCTTGTGTGTAATACTTTATGTGCAGTCCTGCAATCAACAAAACGTCCACCACATGGTTGGTCATGGCATGCTTTCAATATATAAAAAAAATTGTCTTGTCGAACGCATCTCTTGATTTGCATGTCTGCCCCTGTGTGAAATAAATAGCCCCCAATCCAGGAAAATCTGGTACTTCACTGGACAATTTATTTTCGCTCATTAGGGGTTAGATGCTTTGGTAACTTACCTACTGTTAGGTAATTGGCGACATCAGCATACCAGGGTGTTTGAACAGCAACAACAAAGAGATGGTCATCTGGAAACTGATCTTCAGCTGCTGCTGCATCGACTGGTTTTGGCATTCTTGAGAGGAAATCAGCTACCGGGTTCTCTTTCGCGGGTCGATCCTTGATTGTAATATCAAATTCCTGCAATAAAATCAGCCATCTAGTTATTCTTCCATTTGTGACAGGCTTATTTGCTAAATATTTTATAGCAGAATGATCTGTGTACAAGATAATAGGATATCCAGTGATGTAATGTTTGAATTTATTGATAGCATGTATAATAGCTAAAAATTCTTTTTCAGTGATAGTATAATTTAATTCAGCGGGGATAGATTTTTGCTAATGTAATAAATTGCATATGGTTTTCTATCCTCCTCCTGTCCAAGGACCGCTCCAATGGCTGTATCTGAGGCATCAGATGATATCTGGAATGGAAAATCCCAATTTGGTCCCCGGAGGACTGGGGCTGTAGATACGAGCTTTTTCAAATCGTTGAAAGCAAGTTCACATTTTTCTGTCCAAAGGAAATCAATATTACCAGTTAGTGCATACAATGGTGCAACAATACGTGAATAATGTTCTATAAATATTCTGTAATAACCAGAGAATCCAAGAAATCTACGTACCTTTGTTTGAGTAGTAGGAGTAGGAATAAGCAAAAGTATTTAGATTTTGGCTGGGTCTACCTGAATGCTGGCTGCTGAAATATAGTGTCCTAAAATAAGTCCTTTTGTCATCATCATGTAGCATTTTTCATGACTTAAACAAAGCCTAGTAGCTATGCAACGTTGTAGGACTTTTTCTAGTGTTTCCGATGTTGGATCAAACTCATCTCCGTATGGAGTAAATTCATCCATATATACTTCCAGACCTTCATTTATTAAATCTGCAAAAATGCTAAGGATAGCCCTTTGGAATGTGGCAGGGGCATTACATAAACCAAAAGGTAAAACTCGGTAGGCGAATGTTCCCCAAGGGAGGGTAAAGGTAGTTTTGTCTTTATCTTCAGGGGCAATCTGTATTTGGTTATACCCACTGAAGCCGTTGAGAAAAGAAAAGAATTTCTTCCCTGCCAAAGTGTCCAATACTTGATCGATGAATGGGAGAGGAAAGTGATCTTTCTACGTTGCCTTATTTAGCTCTCTGTAGTCCACGCAGATTCTCCACTTCCCATTCTTTTTCGGTACCACCACAAGCGGGGAGACCCATTTACTATCAGAGATAGGATAGATGAAGTTAACATCTAAAAGTTTTTGAAGCTCAGCTTTTACTACTTCTTTTAGATGAGGATTTAGTCTTCTCTGAGGCTGTCTAACAGGTCTTGCATCATTTTCTATGTAGATGTGGTGTGTACACAATTGAGGATCAATTCCTTTCATATCAGGGTAATCCCATGCAAATGATTCTTTATATTTTCTTAAGATATGGATGATTTTTGTTTCTTGTTCGGATGTAAGGTCGGCATTAATGTTTAAGGTCTTTCCAGGTTCAATTTCCACAATTTTACTATGTGCAACTGAATTGACAGGGATTGCGTGATCATGCACATCTTTCAGAGGTTCCCCTTCTACTTCGTTATCAAATGCTGCTTTTATCATATGACACTGGGTACGAGATGTGAGTTCAGTTTGACTAATAAAGTTGTTGATGGCATCATCTTCTGTTTGGTCTTTGAATTCTAGTGCTTCTTGTATAGTTAATGGAGATCTAATGTTGTCAGTAAGATATGATATAAGGTGCCAATTAGTTTTAACTATTATGATGCTTGGCTGCGCTGGGGGATATAGTACTAAGTTCTTGATATCCGCCCCCTTGGTTATGATCATGTTCCCTTGCCAACAGCCAATATAGGCATCAACGGTAGTGAGCCAAGGTCTTCCTAAGATCAATGGATGTCCATCAAGTCGGGTTTTAGGGTTTATTATCAGAAAATCAATTGGGTATTCCCAAGAGTCGACCGAAACCATGACATCATGCAGTATGCCTTTCGGCCTAACCACAGACCGATCCGCCAATTCTAGCAGAGTTGAAGTGGATTCTGCAGATGTAATGCCTAGTTTTTGGCAAGTAGCAGTTGTCAATATATTGATTGCAGCTCCAAGATCAACTAGGGCATTGGTTAAGGTTTGACCATAAATTTGAATAGTTACAATATGGTTTCCAGGGTCTTCATACTTAATAGGTGTTTCCTTTCCTGATAATAAGTCAGATAAAGTACCGACTACTTGAACTCTTGGATTATTTATTGTATTCCTTCTCGGTCTTTTTATGCACAATTCCTTAATAGTTTTAGCGTATATCGGGATGTCTTGAATGGCCTGAAGGAATGGAATTTTTATGTACAAGTTTTGTAATTCTCCCAGAATGTCGAAATTACGTTGTTGTATGGGTCGAGGTATAACTAAACGTTCTGGGAATGGGGGAGAGGATGTAGTTGCTTGATTCTGAGTTTGTTGTCTATTTACATCCTCTTCTTGTGACAGATGTTCTCTAGGTAACTGATCTTCAATCTGAATTGTTTTACTTCCCTCTGTTTGGATAATACGCCCAGATCTTAGCTGAAGATCATTGCACTCCCTCAGATCGGGTCCTTCTTCTGGTGTTTCTAAAATTTGGAGTGCTTGGACCGGTCTGTTATTTGGATTAGGATTGGGCTGGGCTGGGAGTTGGAGTCTCAGATTAGATTGAGGGTTTTGCTGTAAAGCTGGCAGTGTAGGTTGAGGGAAAGGAATATTTCCTACTGGCTGTTGTGTTGGTCTCTGCTAGTTAGTCTACCAGACTGAGCCTTGTGAAGTGGGGGGAGTCCATTGCGATGGGTATGGGTTGTTTTTCCAATATGGTGGGGGATAAAGAGGATTCGACCAACCAGATTGGCTTGTCTGATTTAGCCACGGGTTTGCAGAAGGATACGACTGTGATGACCAGTTTGGAAATGGGGGTTGAAACTGACTTTGCCATGTATTATACTGTTGAGTATTGTACTGCAGATACTGAAAAGAAGAAGTTGGGTCTGAAAACATACCAGTTTGTCGCGGCTGCCACTGACGATGCTGGTTGAGTAGATATACTACCTCTGGTTCTTCTTCTGCTTCCTTATATACCGCTTTCAGTCCAGGTAATGAGGGGCAACTTTCTGTAGAGTGATCCCTTGTAGAGATGGCACATATTTGAACTGTATCTAATGGACACTCCTTATGGCTATGCTTCTTCCTGCATCTGGGGCAGAAGGTTGCCAAATTCTGTTCTGCCTCCATTTGTTTCTGCTTAGCCTGCAAAACATCCAATTGTGTAGTCAGTGTTCCTAGTATATCAGTTTTAAAATTTTCAAATAAGTTTCCAATTTCCATACGCGTTACTACTTCTGATGAAATTTTATTTTCTCTTGCAAACCGATCATGTTCTGTTGGTTTGATTCGTGTACTGCCTCTCAAACTCCTGATACATAGACCAATTATGTCAGCAAAACTTTCCTGATAAATATCCCCTTTCCCCATAATGTTTAATGTTTCAATCCATTGTTCTTTCATGCCTCTTATTAATGTTGTTTTCAACACGTTATCAGGCAAAGCCAGCGATGCATAGGGGGATCTTTGCAGATTATACTGGAAACGTTCCACATATTCTTCTAATGTTTTGTTTGGTCTAGCTATCATCTGAAATATTTCATCTTTTAGTTCTCTAGACCTGTAGTAGTCTTGATATTTCTTTAGAAAAGATTCTTTCATTTGTTCCAAGTTATTTATAACTCCACCACCTAATCCCATTAACCATCTTAGAGTAGCCCCTTTCAGAGTAGAGGGGAACAATTTTAGTTTCTGGGGGTCAGTGGTGTAATCATATCCCCTGCATAGTACATCAAATTCAAATAAAAATGCATCCAGGTCCTCTGATGTAAGTCCGTGAAATGTAGGGATGTGTTGAAGGGGGATTGCTTTCATAGGGGCATTTGCTGCGGAATCCACTATGGGGTATTGTAATGTAGAGTTTGGGTGTTTGGCGGATTTTGAGCCATTGGGTCAAATATATGCCAATAACCTTCTGGAATATCTAAGAGGGTATTCCTAGGTTGAGGAGGAATGTTTTCAACAGGAACAGTTTTAATAGCACTTCCTCTATCTGGGATTTCTGTTTGAGGGGATAGGGTTTCTTCAATAATATTTTTTACCGCGCTCCCTTTATCTGGGCTATTCAATGGCTGAGTTATCCTAGGAGGAGATCTTGGCTCCCCGGTTTCCCCTGTTTCCCCTTCTCCTTCACAAAGATTACTGAAATTCCCTTCTTGCAGTTGTTCTGGAATAGAATTTTCAATTTCTTGAAAGTCTTGTTTGTCAGTTTGACTATGCACCTCAGCAAAGGCTTCAGATGGTGAACCTGTGGCCTGAAGGGAACTAGTAGGTTGTTTGGAAGTAACTTTCCTGGATCCTACTGAAGGCTGAGATTCAGCTTTCTTATAGATTTCGTCTATGAATGTTGATCGACCAAGGGTCACCGGCCCCTTAGCTTTTTCTAGCTTTGGTAAAGGTTTGGGATTTTTCTCCGACTTTTTCTGCTTAGTCATGCACTCAATTTAACTACTAAATCTTAAGCAGATAGCAAAAAATTTGCAGGAAAGCGGGCAAAGGAGCAGGGCTTTTACATGCTTCCACGTAGGTTCTTACCTTCCATTTTCAAAACCCAATTCTTCCCTAGTAGGTTCGTACACTACCCTGAAAAAGACAAATGGCTACACTCTTTCCCCGCAACGGCGCCAAAATGTAGAGCTAAAAAAAGGGTCTCTTTCACCTCTAGTTACCTCACATTAATATGTCAATCCGGGAACGTCTGGTTATTTCAAAGAGTGTCTCAGTCTGAGGCTTAGTACTTGTCAGAGTAATGCTTGTAGTACAGTTGTTTAAAAGCTACAAAAGTAAATCAATGTGTATCTACGACTTAACTACTTTAAAAGGCTAAATCACACCAAGCATTGCATCAGCCAAAGGTTTGGTAGCAGTAACCCATCCTTCCCATAACTGATGAGAACAAATCCAAGGTCTGGGAGCTAGGTAGCAGATGCTAGGGCTCACTACAGCCTGAGATCGTCCTTAATGAATAGAAATGAAACGTCACGTAAAGGAAATAGCAATGAAATAGAACAGCACATCAGCGAAGGGTTCGGTAGCAATAACCCATCCTTTTCATAGCTGATGGGAACAGATCAGAGGTCTGGGAGCCAAATAGCAGATGCTGATGCTCACTACAGCCTGAGACTGTCCTTAAGAAACAACAAATTAGCAATCTGGAAATGGAACAACAATTGAAATGGAACAACAGATAAATGGAACAGCAAATAAACGGAACAGCAAATAAATGGAACAGCAAATAAAATGGAACAACAATTTAGAAATAGAACAGCTGTTGAAATGAGCAGTAACCAAGTTCCTCAAGCTGTAATTCTATTTAATCACTCCAATCAAAACATCAATCCTTCAGTCTTAAAAGATGTACCCTTGCTATGGAACAACACTACCGATTACAACCTTAGAAACACACTGTGTTTAATCTGCTTCTGTTATTGATCTAAATAAACGCATACGATTGCATTTCAAGATGAAAATAGTAACATTCAATGATCATATGAAATCAGACCTTTCAAGATAACTGTTATAATGCTAAACACAATCGTAATGAACTCTGTGATGGAGTGACAGTATCCTGTAGAGATTAGTCAACACTTAAAGGATTGGTAACATGTCACAACGTCAATATAAAGCTTTGGTTTACAAGAACATGAATCGAGTTAAACATAGCAGAGCATGTAAAATAATATTCTTAAAACACAGCAGATTACCAGATTACGTCTATGAACAAACCACACAGAAACCACGCGTAATGGTACAAGAGCAAGTGTCCTCCAGGGTCGGGCCCTTAGCCTCCAGGGGTACACCGCTTAAGATAGATCCAGGCTCAAAGATAAAAGAGTAACCAAGTCTGTATTAAGGCATGAAATAAAATTACAGGAACTCAAGTCTTCAACAGAACATAAAGATCACAGTTTTGATCTTTCTTAAAAGAAATTACATAAAAACCTCCTCCTGCTAGCCAACAATGCTATCCCTTTTATAAGGAAGATGGTGGAGATATCTAGATACAAAAAATAGATAAAATAGTGATCCCTTAGGATCTAAGATCCTGAGGGATTCGCAGAATCGTTAATACTGCGTCACTTCTTTCCTTTTCTGCTCCGTGCTGGTACCTCCACGTCCTTTCCTGGGTTGATCTGTTTTGATCTGGTTTACTTCCGATCTCCCGTCAAAGGGACAATAGTTAGCTCATATTTGTCTTTACCTTTGGAATGGCCACCTTCCGTTTTTCCTTCCTCCGGCACATAGAAATGACAATTATCAGTGATTCTCATTAATCTCTCGTGTTTCATTATAAATCCTCATCATTATCTAAATTTCTAATGCAAAAGGCTTTTAAGTTCTAATGAAAAGATACTAAAATAATCATCAGAACATACCTTCCTTGATACTCCACACCTGCCTCAGCACCTTGTCCTTACAGTGATTCTTCCTTGATTGATTGCTTTCTAGACCCGCTATGAATGAACTATTTATATCTTTTTCTTTATAATACCACGGTTCACAAATCATGGGTGAGTCTCAAAAGAACTCTATCACCTACCCACCTAAGGGACTAAAGTCCCTTTGACTTCTACTAGCTTCACGCTCCTCTTTCCACATTTTGCGGAGACTTTACATTCGCTACAAAAGATAATACAAAATTGACTCAAAACTTAACAAAATTGACCCCGGGGACTCCTTCCCAATAGTTCATGGCAGTTGAACTCGGTTGTTCCTTTTTCAATTCTTTCTTAAATTCCCTCTCTAGTTTGTCTCAATCTATTGATTTCCATTTTGATATGACCTCCATGTTAGATCCTACATATTCTTTGAATAACCCAATGTTATTGGTCAAATCCACCATGAGGAGGCTCACATTATAGTTTATATCTATGACTTGTGCTTCCAATCACAAAATAATTTCCTTTACAAGATTTTGAGGGCTATTGATAGATTCATAAACCATGGCTAGGATTTTATGACTTTCTTCTTAGCCGATATGGATCCCCTGCAACTCCCCATGATATACCCAAATAAACCTGCTTTGCTACCAATATGATATGCAAAATTTCCATTTATATTCCACTGGATAGTTCGTCAAAACAAATCTACTGAAATTATACTTAAAATCTGATATCTACAATAGGAGGGTTAATTTCTCCTCAGATTTTTGCATTTTTTAATTAATATGTTATGTTTATTCATGCAATAGAAAAAATATGCAAAAAATAGAGAATAGTGAAATAAAACTCATAAACCACAAATTAACACAAGACATAACCTAGGAATGCCTTTTAATAGAAAACATAGCAATAAGGTGAGGTTGCTCTGATCTCTTTCTCTTAATGGAAATGTATTCAAGTAAAAAGATGTGAGACCTATGGCCCACAAACCTATGCAATGCAAAAAGCATGTATATTTTCTCTCTCCTTGTCCACTCTTGGCTACTTTTCTCATCCATGGAACAAAATGCACTCAAGTAGAGTGGAATCTATTTTCGTCCTAGTGGCTCGATTATAACACAACCTGGTAGAATATTAATGGTTAGGTTTCACTCATTCAACTCTTAATTAGAGTTACAATATTTACTCTTCTAGATTCTTCTTCATCATAATCACGTGGCTAGCCCCTTTCCCATGAATAATGGGGATTGACGTGGCATCCTCTTGAATCATGGTGGCTAAAATAGGAAGATCAACTTCTAGGTGGCATAACTTTTGTATATAAGCTTTGATTGAGGTGATTCTTGTGCCACTGGAAAGGTACTTGTGTATAGAATAGCAATAAGGGAATTTTACTTAAGCAGAAAAAAAATAAAAAAAATAAATAAAAATAAAAATTACCCCCCCCCCCCCCCCCAAAAAAAATCCATTTTATGCCTCAAACTACTTCTAGAAGGTTTTAGACACCAATTTTCCAAACTGCATTTTGCCAATAAAAATAATCCTGTGAGTTGATTCCTCCATGTGGCAGGCGAGGCAGCCACATGGCCCTCTGCAACCATCCCAAGATCAACATGAATGATATTCATGGCACCTCGCAGGCAGCATTTAATGCTTGCCCTAGCCAAGGCAAGGCCATTACCTGCATAACCATGCAGCCGGAGAACATTCCACCCATTCTGCCCCTGTTTCACTGTGGATTGTGTGTTGTCTTGACTTGGGTAATGGCTTCCACCACTCCCATACAAACCTTTGCAATTCGACTCCTGTCCCTCAGCACTCTGTAACCTCTGCACAAAATTCTGCTGTCAATTCTTCTTCTGCCCCCCCTGACACTTTAACTACTCCTATCTCCACCATGATCTGCCACCGTATGCGCATCCGACGTAGTGGCACGTGCAGTGGAAGCTCTCGCTCCCTTGCTTTGCATAGCCACAATTCGGCTTCCCCTGCCTCCTCAGTTGAAAATCCCCGCTAGTATAATCTTGTAGGTCAGTATCCGAATACCAGAAGTGGTAGAGGTAGAGCCTGCCTCCACTACTCAAGATGTGACGAGGCGATAGTACACACTTCTACCTTTCCTCTGCCTCTACATCAGGTCCCTCACACGATGTAGTTCCGGTTTCGTAGCTCTCTGAATTGCCTGGTTATTGTTGCCACTGTCTCCATCTCCATTTCTGAAGAGACTGAGCAGCACATTCCCATGACTATTTCCATGGAGGAGACGAATAGAGTGGGCCCAAGCTGGAACAAAGACAGCAATGATGAGATGGAAGGTAATGGAGGACGGAACAAAAGACATGGGAAAGCCATTGTTGGCAGCTCACATGATGATTTGGGCATTCCAAGTGACACATGGGCCGTGGAAAGTCGTTTGGAGGACACGTCAAGCCTGTAGGTTGAGGCTGGAAGCAGGAAGGGAGGACATCAGGCAGCGGGACGTGGCAAGGTGGACAACCTGGATGACTAGGCGTGTTCGATCATGGAGGAACCTGCTCTGGATGACCTTGTGACACATGTCACATCTGCTAGGTGGCATTTCATTTAGTTCTGGGTCTAGTTTTGTCTTGCTTATGTGTCCTCAGGGTAATCTACTGGTTGGTTGGTCCAGTCAGGACAAACTGTTGTTTTTCTGGGTGGTTTTGTTGTTGGTTTTGATAGGTTGGTCTCATGAGGAAAACTATGGGTTAAATCTGGTTGTATTTTGGACATTTTTTCTTTTGGACTGGTTTCCCCTTTGTAGGGGCAGTCTCAGACAATTTTCATGGTTGCGTGCTGATTAAGGCCGAGACCCTTTACAGCCCAAATACTCTGTAACTATTTTTTGTATTATATCAATAGATTAACCTTACTTAGAAAAAAAAACGTTCATATCTATATAGAAGAAGTAATTAGAAAGGATATGTGATCAAGATATTTTGATCATGAATCATACAAGATCGATCCTAAGGGGGGACTTGAAATAATTTTATAATTACCTTCAAATCATTGCATTTCTTCAAAACTGGTATTAGTTAGGAAACCAATAGCTATTGTGAAGTAATGACTCTCATACTGGTTTTGAGGTTGTCCTTAAGATTGTATGTAGCAAAAATTCAAAATTTTGGTGATTTAATGTTGGTTATCCAATGGATGTGCAAGGAAATTTCTCTCAATAATTTCATGTTATAATCTTTATATGATGGAGTACAACATCTACTTGAATTCTCACATATATATTTGTCTCATCTATACAAGGATAGGAAGATGATATGAAATGAACTTTGAAAATATGGAAGATAAATGGACAGAAGAACTTGGATTATATTTACACTCCAATATGATCATTCAATTGAATACACTCATGATCCTTGGAACTAATATTCTTAAATATTGCAAATTCTAAAGAAGATGGAGGGCGTTTTCAAGACAACAATTATGTTGAATGTTGTAATTTTATGTTTTCTTTTTTATGATAAGATATGTTTATAACTTCCTTGATAGAGTTTATAGCTATGTTTAGGGAGGAACCTAAATATAATTATTATGATAGGGGCTTAAATGAACTACTATATGCTTGTGGAATTTGACTTTGTGTTGTTGTTTATATTAATATATTTTTTCTTGGAAAATTTTGATAATACTATACTAGTAATAAATATAATGATTACGGAACTAATAAACCATAGATTAATATAATGATATTTCAACCTTTAAATTAGTAATTAGTGATGAGGCTCATGATTTGCAATTATTTACTTTCATAATAATATTTATAACTGAAATTGGAAAATGAACCATTCTATTAATATATGAGTTATATGCTCATAATTATTCAAATAAGACCTTTTATTTAATGATGTTTTTAGGAAAATTAATCATTTTGTTGTTTTTATAAACTAGACTACTTATGTGTTAATATTATACAAAAAAATTATATACAAAGCTAGGTGTGTCCTACCAAAATAAGAAACTAGACCACACATGATTGTTAGTTAGCATAGCAATAATCCATGAGCATATGTATTGAAATAGTTTTGTGTATGAAAAAAGCCCATATGATTTCCATATATCTAATAAAAATCCATACGATTAAATAGAGAATAAAGGGATGTAAAAATGTCATAGGAAATTAGAGAATCTTTCCTTCATAAGTAGCTTGCGAATATGGGCCAATGTGTTCCTCGATCACCTTTATTTTTCTCTTACCTAGAGGTGTTTTCTCTATCTTGTCATCAACCAAGACTAGATTGGAGTTGGTACCTAAAGATCCTAAGTCAATAATCACCTCCAAATTTTCATCCATGTCATCATCATCATTAGTGACCTTAAATGTCAATTGAAAGGCTAGTCTGCATATTATAGTAAGCCTAGATTCTGACATTCTTAATTTATCTTTTGATTCATCTTGATTTTCTAGGGGCCTCCCTATGGATAATGAAATTATGGATTTGGACATCTAAAAGAATTCCATAACTCATAATATTTAGTATCCTTAGGCATCTAAAACCTAAAATCTAGTCCCTTAAGTCTTATTGGACCTTTTGATTTGAAGTTAGTCTGGGGATTTCTTGGGCTTGTTTAACCAATGTGTCATCTTGATGGCAGTATTCCACATTGGAAACATGGTCATACTTGAGTCTAGTAGCAACCACATCATATTCATATCATGAAGTCCCTAGGGCTTGATAGGGAGGATTAGAAGTAGCAAGGAAGGTCACACTCTTGCATTTGGAGCCTTTGTTTTTTGAACTAGTGGAATCCATAAATATGATAGTGGCTAAGGGTTGGTAGAGCCATGAAGGGGGTTAAGGGGGATAGGTTATATAGATGTGGATAATGGATAGGAAAGAGGGTTAGTTATAGAGCATGGGGGTGAAGAGTAATAAGAGATGGGAGAATTTTGAGTGGAAAACTAGGAGGAAAGCTAATTTAAATAATGTGGAGCTAGGTTTTCCCCATTAAATTCAAGTCAAAGGCCAAGGAATGAAGGGCTAGAGATGAAAGTATACCTTTCAGGCATTATAAATCACAATTCCCTTACTCAAGAGGAGCAAAGACACATGTTTCACCAGCAAGTAGACACGGTGTAGGTTAAATACATAGAGAAAAATGGGTACACACAGAGAAAACAAAGAGAAAGTAGGGTGGACTTGTCATTTTATTCAATATTTATGGTTAGCTTAGGAGAAGATCTAAGGAGAATAGCTAGCTAAATGCACGTTAGAAAATTATATAATACAGAGCAATGGAACACATAAAATATATTACAAAAGTATAAACACATAAAACAAGAGAGACACAGATATGCATGATTCACCCAATTTGGGCAACACCCATAGAAAAACAGGTAGTCCTTTCTTTTATATTATCCAACAAACTGAAGAGATACAACATATAGTAGATCCATTGTAATTCCCTCTTCACTCTCACACAATCTCCCCTCTCTTTCTCACTCAGAATACCAATCTACATAGATGCAATACCATGGAAAATTTTAGGGGCTAATGTTCGCCCACTGGGATAATTTTCCATGATTTTTCCGAAAAACGATTCGCCAATTTCCAATTTTTATAAAAGATGATTCGCCCAAATTTTAGAATATAAAATTATTTTACCTTAAAAATCGCCAACATTATATAGTGGCTATATGATAAATCATTATAAATTTGAATAATTTTACAAATATATCATTGAAAAATTTATAGTTTGCATATTAGGGATTAGTGAAATTCGCCAATGTTTCTAAACTTCAAGAAAATTTTCCATCCTTAAAATTTTCCTTGCGCAATACAATTCCCTCATATATAGCAAGGGGTTTCCTTCTAGGGAAAAAAACCCTAAATTAAACATAACTTCTACAGTTAGATCTCTACCTAATGAATGACCCAGATTGACTACAAAATTACAACATTTTACAAGGTAATTTTACATCTATTTTTAGCTTTGGGTGCATTGCCCTCGATCCCCCGGGCTCCCAAAGATCACAACCACCCCCTTGGACCCCCCTTGCAGCATACATTTATGGGTGGCATTGCCACCACATTACGAAGTGGGGTCCAATGTGGCGATACCTCTAAATAAAGAAGATAATCAGGTTCCACACCCAACAATCTCCCACTTGGAGACTGAGTATAGAAACTCTACCAATGCTTCATTTGCTAGACAATGACTCCACTTTGGACTTGGCTATTTCTCATCTTCTTCATCATACTTGAAGACCAATTGAAAGTAAGCAGAATCTCAGTTTCTCCTTGGTTACAACTTTTGTTAACATATCTGCAAGATTCTGGCTAGTGTGTATATTTTCCAGCTTCAACTGTCCATCTTCCAATGTTGATTGTATGAAATGGTACTTAAGTTGTATATGTTTAGTCTTGGAATGAATGTAGAGTTATTTGCAAGATGTATGGCACTCTGGTTGTCACTGTATAAACTGCCCAACTCCTGCTTCTTACCCAATTCATATAGAAACCTTTGTAACCAAATCATTTATTTACTAGCCTCTTTAGTAGCAACATACTCTGCTTCCATTATTGAGAGTGCAACAACACTTTGTAGTTTTTAAACCCAATTAACAGTTGTTCCACCTATAGTAAACACATATCCTATGGTGCTCCTCCTGTTATCTCTATCATTTGCCATATCTGCATCAACATATCCCTGTAGAGAAATGTTTGAACCACCAAAGCATAATTCTTGATTTGTGGTACCTCTCAAATACCTAAGAATCCACTTCACTGCCATCCAATGTTCTTTTTCTGGATTTTTCATGTACTTGCTTACAACTCCCACTACATGTGCAATATCAGGCCTTGTGCAGACCATTGCATACATTAAGCTCCAAACTGTTGATGCATATGGAACTTTAGACATATAAGCCATTTCTTCCTGCGTCTAGGGACACACCACCTTACTTAGTTTGAAATGGCTAGCCAAAGGTATACTAACTGGTTTTGCATTTTTCATATTAAATATTTTCAACACCTTCTCTATTTACTCACTCTGAGACAATGTTAATTTTGTATTCTTCTGGTCTCTAGTTATTCTCATACCAAGGATTTGTTTTGCAACACCCAAATCCTTCATTGCAAATGAGTTAGCCAATTTTATTTTGAGCACATTTATTTCCTACATGTTAGAACCTACAACAAGCATGTCATCTACATACAATAACAATATAATATATCTACCATCATTTTTCCTTTTGAGATAAACACAATAATTAGAGTGACATCTAGTATAACCTTGTTCAGACATAAACTTGTCAAATTTTAGATATCACTACCTTGGAGCCTTTTTTAAGCCATACAAACTCTTCTTCAACCTGCACACTAGTTTCTCCTTCCCTTTTACCTCATATCCTTATGGCTACTGCATATATATCTCTTCCTCCAAATCCCCATGGAGAAAGGTTGTCTTTACATCTAACTGCTCAAGATGCAAAGCTTCAGCTGCTACTAGACTTAAAATAGTTCTGATTGAAGTTATTTTAAAAATAGGAGAAAATATCTCATCAAATTCTATACCCTTTTTTGTGCAAACCCCTTCACCACAAGTCTAGCTTTATACCTTTTCTACCTCCAACTTCTTCCTTCAACCTGTAAACCCATTTATTCTGTAATGTTGTTTTACTTGGAGGCAACCTGACTAAGTCCCAAGTCTGGTTATGTGCTAAGGATTCCATCTCTTCTTTCATGGCTTGCTCCCACTTCTTCCTGGTTTCTACCTTCACTGCTTCTTCATAACATTCTGGTTCACCAGAATCAGTCAACAGTACATAATATAATAAAGGAGAGTATCATTCAGGGGGTCTACTTATCTGGTTAGATCTTCTAACACCACTTTCAGGTGTTTGAGGTGCTTTTTGTTTTTTATGATTTTCAGGCACCGTGTGATCTCATCAAGCACTGTGTATTCTTTTTTTTCTTTTTCTTGTTTCTTTTCCTGCAGCTAATCCTTATACAAAACTTTTTCATTGAATATCACATCTTTGCTCCTAATGATTTTGTATTTTTCATAATCATAAAAGCAATAACCAAAATCATTAACACCATATCCAATAAAAGTACATTTCTTTGATTTTACCTCAAGCTTTGTTCTATTTTCTTATTAATGTGGACAAAGGCTTCATAACCAAAAGCTTTTAAAAATGAGTAGTTTACCTTTTTACCTGTCCATGCCTCCTCTAGAATACTACCATCCAAGGAACTTGAAGACCCTCTATTTATTAGATAAACAGCAGTATCTACGGCATCTGCCCAAAATTGTAAAGGCAATCATGCATGCACTCTCATGCACCTTGCATGCTCCATGATGGTCCTGTTCATCCTTTCTGACACACCATTTTCTTGTGGTGTTCCTGGAACTATCTTCTCTCTGCGAATTCCATTCTCTAAACAGTACCTATCAAACTCTTTTATGCAATATTCACCTCCATTATCTGATCTGAGACACTTCAACCTTTTTCCTATCTCATTTTAAACCAAAGCTTTCCATTTCTTGAAAGTATCAAATACATCAGATTTATTTCGAATACAATAAATATAGGTTTTTCTGGTTGCATCATGAATAAAAGTAACATAATAAAGAGAGCTACTAAGAGATGATACCTGAGCAGGTCCCCATACATCTATATGCACAAGCTCTAATTTTTTGCTCTTCTTTTCTTTCCCAACTCTGAGGAATCTAACTCTCTTCTGTTTTCCATAAACACAATTCTCACAGAATTTTAAATCAACATGCTTCAAACCTGGCAACAAATTTCTTGAGTGAAGAATTTGCATCCCCTTCTTACTCATGTGCCCGAGTCTATGATGCCACAATGTCATATCTTCTCCTGTAGAGGTTAAAGCATTAACAGAATTATAAATACCATTGCATAAATACAATGTATCGACCTTTTCTCCTTTTGCTATTACCAGGGCTCCTTTAGTGACCTTCCAAGTTTTATTTGTAAAAGTAGTTACACAACCTTCACATCCCAACTACCCTATTGAAATCAGATTTTTCTTCAGATCTGGAACATGCTTCACCTCCTTCAATAGCCATTGATTTACGTTCTACTGTATTATGAAAATTGTACCCATTCCAATGATTTTACAGGGTTTATCATCACCCAATCGTACCTGTCTAAAATCTCCTTGAGCATAATCATGAAAATGTTTCCTATCAGGTGTGGCATGGAATGAGGCCCCTGAATCTACCACCTAGGCATCAATAATATTTTCTAATGAAAGAATCAAAGCATCTTGCAACACATCACCTGTTACATTTGCTTCGTGCTTGTTTCTTGTTGCGCTTCTCCTTCTTTTCCCTTCTGAGACTTGTAGTCTTTCTTCAGGTGTCCTTTCTTCCCGCATTTCCAGCACACTATCCCTGATCTGGATTTTGATTTTCCTTTTCTTGACTTATTGCGGTATCTTGGGCTCTTTCCATTTTTCTTCCCCTAGTCTCTGCAGTCAAAGCATTACTTGATGTCTCATTGGAGCTTTTTCTTCGCATTTCCTCTCTAAGGATTGCACCGACAACATCATCAAACTTTAAAGTACTAGATCCAGAGACAGAGTTACTAATGGCCATAACTAAACCATTCCAGCTTTCTGGCAATGAGCACAGAAATAACGGAGCCCTAACTTCATCATCAAAATTTACCCCTACAGAACTTAATTGACTTGTAACTGTATTAAATTCATTTAAATGATCAGCAACAGATCCACCTTCTGACATCTTCATATTAAATAAATGCTTCATAAGAAATACCTTATTTGAGGCCGATGGTTTTTCATATAGTTTGGCCAATGTCGACATTCAACCCTCTGTTGTCGTTTCCTTTGAAATATTAAAGGTTACTATGGCGCTAGGCACAACTGTATTGTTGCAAGTGCCTTTCTGTCGAGAATATTCCATTTTGTGTTTGTCATACTCGTCTGCTTCTTTGTCTTTCCGCTCATTGGTAGGTACAGATCTTTCTGATATAGATAATCTTCCATCTGCATCTTCCACAACTGGTAGTTTTGGCCGTCAAATTTTTCGACCCTAAACCTACCATCTTCTGCCATTGCTCCCACTCGAACTAGGAACCCTTCTCTCCTGCGAGTTTATCAGGCAAATAGACCTTCGAATCTGATACCAGTTGTTAGAAAATTATATATTACAAAGCAATGTAACACATAAAATATATTGCAAAAATATAAACACAGAAAATACATAAAACAAGAGAGACACAGATATACGTGGTTCAACCAATTTAGGCTACATCCACTGAGAAATAGCTAGTCCTTCCTTTTATATTGTCCAGCAAACTAAAGAGATACAACCTACAGTAGATCTGTTGTCATTCCCTCTTCGCTCTCGCACAATATCCTCTTTTTCTTCGTCAGAATACCAATCTACATAGATGCAATATAATTCCCTCATATATAGTGAGGGGTTACCTTCGAGGGCAAAAAACCCTAAATTAAACATAACTTCTATTGTCAGATCATCCACCTAATGAATGTTCCAGATTGACTAGAAATTACTATAGTTTTAAAAGGCAATTTTACATTTGTTCTTAGCTTCGGGGACGCTGCCCCTGATCCCCCCACCAAGGGGGGCTCCCAAAAGGTCGTAGCCGTCCCCCCCTAGATCCCCCCCTGCAGCGAATAGTTTACGGGTGACATTGCCGCCCCATTTTGAATTGGAGTCCAATGCAGCGATACCTTTGAATATAGAAGATAATCAGGCTCCACACCCAACAATAATCCCTTACTATCGGGTTCAAATTATGGTAGGGGAGGCAGAGAGGAAGGAAACGAAGGAGAAGAAGAGGAAGAGGAACCATCATATTGCGAAGAGAAAGAGGAGGAAAATGAAGAAGACAACATGGTAGACCAAAATTTGGATTGGACAACTCAGGGCCCACTGGAACTTCTGGGTGCCCTGCATAAGATGCCAAGATGCACGGAGGAGCTCTTGACGAAATATGAGCCTGATAAGGCATTGAAGGATAAAGATCACTTAGACAAATTTTACCTACATCTGCAAACACTTGTGGTAGGTTATGATGTTGTTTCATGTAGACTTTTGCCATGTATCTTGGATGGTAGAGTCGTTGTATGGTACCACAACCTTCCTCCAAACTCCATCCAGAATTGGAGGTAATTCAAAAGGATCTTTCTTGAGAAATTTGCTGAAGATAAGACCCCTGCCATGTTATTGAAGGAGTTGGGTAGTGTTAAGATGGAGCAAAAGGAAAAGGTTAAATATTTCAATCATAGGTTCAACCACATCTTGGACAAGTTTCCAGATGACACAAAACCTCATGTCTCCATCACCATCGACTACTACACTTTTGCCTTGCCAACCAGTATTGCGTAGTTTTTCAAGCGAACTGCGAAACCAACATTAATAGAAAACTATGAAGAGGTTATTGTTGTAGAGAAGGAATTGTATGCTATTGGAGTCATCACAACAATGAACCCACCAAGGACTCCAAGGACACAGGTAAGAGGTCTCAAGTCTCTGTGAGTAAGGCTAAGGAAAAGGAACCAAATGATTTGGAAAGCCTTACTCATCTCGTAAATTCCTTGACCACCGAAATGGCCGAACTCAAATAGAGGACAAGCGAGACTACCATGAGAAACAATTCCCCCAAGTTATTCCTCAAAAGGAATGTAGCTTCTAGTAGCAACAATAATCATCCGACGAAATTTGCACAAAGTTCCAATATGGTTTTGAATGTTGAGAAAATTGGCACTGATTTGTACTGCAGGTTCCACAATGAGCATAATTCAGAGAAAACATGCCCACAATGGAACCAAGGCATGAACAGAGTGGCTATGCAGTTTATTGACTTATTCATGGTTGAGGAACAGACTGAGCCTGATGAAGAAGAAGAAGAAGTTGTTGTAGCTGAGGAAGCTCCAAGCACTGAGCATGCAGTAAACATGTATCAATGTGTTCTTGCAGCCCATAAAAGTATTATCGATAAGGAACCTCTGAGTGATGGTTTGTCCCAGAAGTAGAGTAACCGATACAACTTAAGAAGTCAAGGGACGACTGTTGTGATTGAGGTGCCAAAATAGAAATTCAATGAAAATTTGTTAAGTAAACTGAGTCCTATGACTAACTCAACGTAGAACACTCAGAGCAAGTCCAGGAAAATAGTTCCAACGAAAAGTATTTCCACCAGCAACAAAGAGATAACATTCCACCGAAAACCATAAATCCAGTTCTATCCCAGACACCTCCGTTTGTCTGCCCACATTAGATTACAACATTATAGAAGATATGAAGAAGGTTTGTGCAAACATCTCCCTTTTCGAACTCACAAATATCATGAGCTAGTGGGACATCCTTTTACGAGCACTTGTGGAAACTTCTACCGGTAATGCTATCTCTTGAGACAAGGGATCTAACAAGTCTCTTGATGCTCTCACTTTTGTGCTTAATGCACTTCGCCTGGAGGAAAACATGCTCTACCCACCATTCTTGTTAATGTTTTAAATATTTAACTTCAATCTACACAATTGCTTGGTTGATTCTGGTGCATCGGTTAATGTCATGCCACTCTCCGTAGCCAAGAAGGTCAATGTTCAATGGAAAAAGACATATGCACAAATCATTCAGCTGGACAGAACTTGCATTCCAGCAATTGGTGAACTCAGGGATGTCATCATCTAGTTATCAGCTGATAGATGAGTTCATCAATGCATCAACATTGTAATTGTTGACATTATGAAAGCATATGGGGTATTACTGAGTAGAGATTGGTCAAACAAGTTGTAAGGATAATTTTCCATAGATTGGTCACATTTATGGCTTTTGTACATAGGCAGGAACAATTAGATCCGGGTAGAGTCAGAGAGATACATGAAGCACACCATGACTTCCTTGAATGGGCATAATGAGCCATTGGCTTTCACATAACTTGTTTTCAGCAATTGTTTTCTGGATACACAGTTGCGGTGTTATCTCTTAGAGCCATCCATGGTTCCACAAGACACAGAGTTGGACCTCCTTCCATGTCCAACTGGTGATAAAGAACTTTTTACAGTTAGTAGTAGAGTAGTAGTAGTAGTAATTGTGCATTTAGTAGTCCTTGTATAGATGGTATGTGGAAAATGTACTTCGACGGATCCAAGACACATGAGCGCTCTCGAGCTAGTTTTGTTTTAATAGACCCGATGCAGAGAAAACACTTAATATCTAATCGCTTGGAATTTGAGTGCATGAACAACACTGTAGAGTATGAAGCACTCATCTTGGGATTACAGAAGGCCATTGACGTTAATGTTTTTGTCATAAAAGGTGTAGGTGACTCCGAAATCGTGGTTCGTCAGGTACGTAACACTATACATTGTGTGTCACCTCATCTTAAGAGTTATCAAAAAGAGGTATGGCGACTCATCTCTCACTTCCAAGCTTTCAATATTATTTCAGTACCAAGAATGCGTAACGTAGATGTGGCTGCCTTGGCAAACACAACTGCTAGGATGTACCATTAAGGGATGACTTTACTACTAAAAATTTGTATAAACCATCAGTCCCAGATAACATAACTAACTTACATGTTTTTGATGATGACCAATAGATACTGTACTTTATGGCCAACACTGACATATTTAAAGATATAATGATTGATAAGGACGAGCATGAGTAGAAATTGCAGGTCATAGCCAATGCAAGTAAAGGCAACCTCATCCCTAAGGGTGTGGTATCACTGGAAAAGTTGTATGATATGTAGAACCATTTCCAGGGACCTGTGAATTCCAAGACCCACAGTTCTACGTTGTTGCATGAGAAAATCAATTTAGGAACTGAGAAAGATCCAAAGTATGTTAATCTCGATACTTGTTGAACAATACAAGAATGACAAGCCTTTATTTTCCTATTCAAGCAGTACCGTGATGTCTTCGCATGGACACACGATTATCTCAAGACATATGATACACGAATAATCCAACATGTCATACCAATCAAGGAAGGGGCCAAATCATTTCAGCAGAAATTAATAAAAGTTCATCCGATGCTCGAGCCCCTCATATAGAGGGAATTGAGAAAACTATTGGATGCTCAGATAATTTGCAAGGTGCAACATTCAACGTGGGTATCCTACTTAGTCGCTGTGAGAAAGAAGTCTGGGGATATCTTCTTGTGCGTAGATTTCTGCAATCTCAACCATGCCTCAGACAAGGATAATCACCTAGTGCCTTCCATGGAGCAAATATTGAAAATGGTATCTAGGTTGAAATGTTTTCTTTTCTAGATGGATTTTTGGGTTATGACCAGGTTCTGGTAGCACAACTTGATAGCTTAAAAACTACATTCCATAATAAGTGGGGCACGTTCGCATTTCGACGAATGCTGTTTGGGCTTGTCGATGTTGGTGAAAAATTCCAATGTGCAATGGACATCGCCTTCCATGGGCTTATTAGATAGAGCGTTGTGGTCTACCTCGATGACGTGACAATATTATCCAAATAAAGGTCAGACCACCTGATCCACCTCAAGAAAATTTTTGAGCAATGCCAAAAATACGGGATATCCTTAAATCCCAAGAAGAGTATCTTTGCAGTGTCCTAGGTTAACCTTCTTGGACACATTATTGTTAAAAGTGGGATCAAGGTAGATCTAGACAGGGTTTGGACCATCACCTAGATTCCCCACCAAGTGAACAAGAAATCTATGAAGTCTTTCTTGGGGAAGATCAACTTCCTTAGAAAGTTCGTCTCTGACTATGCTCAAATCGTTAAACCAATACAAGAGATGATCAAGAAAGACGCAGTTTATAAATGGGATAAAAGGGAAAAGGATGTGTTCTCCTATATTGAGCAAGCTATAGAAGAAGTACCCATGTTGTAAAACCCATATTTCAACAAAGAATTCTTGCTCTACACTTTCGCTTCTGACACCTCTGTTGTCGTTGTGCTCACTCAGAAGGAGGAGTTGAACAATGAATGACCTATTTCCTTAATTAGTGCAAGCTTGCAAGGACCATAGTTCAATTACCCTACTGTGGAAAAACAATCTTATGTAGTATACAAGGAGGTAAAGCACTCCAGACCCTGTCTGTTGAAAAAACATTGTATTATCTTTGTTCCACACCCAACAGTCAGATCACTGCTTGTTCGACAAGAGTTGGGTGAAAGAAGGAAAAAATGAATGACTAGATTACAGGAATATGACATTGACATAAAAGCAGTTCACACCATCAAGGGTCATGGTTTTTGCAAGTTAGCAGTAGAAGTAGTCAACGCAAAATAGGAAGAAGAAGAGCTTGCATGATGGGAGCAAGGGATCGAAATGTATAATGTTGAGCGAGCCTCCCCCATTTTAGACAAAAAATATTGGTACGGAGACATGACCTCTCACTTTTCTATGCGGAAAAAGAGGGCACTTCGACTCAAAGCACTGTCATATCAGTTGTTGCATGGGGTGTTGTTTAGGAAGCACCACAATGGGATATTTCTCGGGTGTCTGGAGACACATGATTCATACAAGGTTTTACATGATCTCCATGATGGACCAACCAGGGGAAACTTCGCAGGTGACACTATAGCGCACAAGGTCATGCGGGACAATTTCTATTGGCCTACATTATTAAAGGATGCTCATGCCTATACCCGCAAGTGTCTGGTGTGTTAGAGGTGTGCTGACAAAAATCAGAGGTCAGCAACCCTGCTGCAACCCATTGCAGTAGAAGAACCATTCCAACAATGGGGCTTAGATATCATTGGGGAAATTTTCCCTCATTGATTGAAGAAAGAATGTTATATATTGAATGCTACAAATTATTTCATACGATGGACCAATGCAGTTATGCTAAAACAAGTGAACGATCAGTAAGTCATCAACTTTCTCTAGTAGAATATCATCGAGGTTCAGCGTTCCTACGTCACTTTTTTTTGACAATGAAACATTTTTTTCCTCATTAAAGCTTTATGATTTTGCATTGGAAAATGGTATTATCTTGAAACATTCTGCTAATTGTTATCCATAGGGTAATGGTCTTGCTTAATCCACGAACAAGAACCTCATCTGTATCATTAAAAGGACCATATTATTTGAACAATGAAACTGACACTATGCTTTGGTGAATGCCTTATGGGCTGATCAAGTCACACCTAAACCTTCTCTGAACACCTCCCCTTACTTCCCAGTGTATGGAAAATAAGCCATCCTCCCACTAAACATCTACTTGCTTACTCTCTAGTCTTCCCAAGAATCCCGAGGCAAGCCATGTCATTTAGTTCAGCACAGGCTGGACACTTTGCACAAGTTACAGGAAGAAAAGTTGAAAGCAAAAGAAAAAATTTCACTTCACGAGAGTCGTATCAAGAGATGGTTTAATAGAAAGTTTGCAGGGAAGAATAGCTTTAGTGTGGGTGACTTAGTCTTGAAGTGGGGAAAATCCCACGAGGATAAAGGAAAACACAGTAAGTTTTAGTCCCTATGGATTGGTCCTTACACAATCCACTAAAAGCTTGGCCAACACACATATAGTCTTTAATCACTTGATGAGAAGATTAACTCTCTCCCTATCAATGGTCAAGACTTAAAACAATATTTTTAATGAAGATTTGGGGCTATGCCCTGCACTATGTACATAGTCTTCTGTTGTTTTATGTTTTCTTCAGTTTTGTGTTGTTTTGGTCATGTAAATAAGTGTTGTGCCTTACTGTGTTGTGTCTTCCAAGTATGTGTATGGCTGAAGTTCAAAGAATCTTGTGACACTGCAGTGCTTGGCTAGTCCTTTCTCCATCTTCCTTATGTTGGCTGCATCTTTTGGTTGATGAAGTTGTAATGGAAAATATGATCCATCTGTAAGGAGACTCTTGGTCCAACCATGAATCTGTGTCTAGTCTGGGAACCTAATGCCTATACTCAGTTTTCTGCTTTGGTTTTTATGAGGCTCATCAATGGGTAAATTATATGGACCTTGTCACGCGGAATGAGTCGAGGTTGCGGACAAGATTGACCTTCCTAGTATCTAAAGATATCTAGTGACAAGCAAGCCAATCAAAACTATCTTTCTCTAAATATGCAATGAAAGACAAAGGCAAACAAGTGTTTTAGGCCTACCTTGGGTCCAATGCAAGTTTGTGGAAGCCTCGCTCCCTCGCTCCAAATGAGCTTCCTTGAAGTGAAATTCTGCAAACACAAACAGGCAAACAATTAAATAGCACCTGAAAAGCCAATATCATAAAGCATATTCATCATAATGATCAAGGAGATTATGAAACAAACCACATAAGACAATTTGTTGAGAAAAATGAATTTGATTATATTAATTCAAATGAAAGAAGAACTT